>VZRL01003719.1:1223954-1246814 GCA_013397895.1 Origma solitaria | reverse complement strand
GGAAGGGCTGGGGCCGCCCGCCGCCGCTTCCTGCCCGCCCTCACGGCAGCCGCGCCATGGCAGCGCCGCCCGCCCGCGCTCGGTGCTCGGCCCTGCCCAGCGGCCCTGCCCCGCTGCAAAACACCGTGCTCCCAAGCACGGGGCAGCCGTGGGAAGGGGACAGCTCCTGCTCCTGCCCTGAGCCGGAAAAGGCCAGCCCGTGCTGGGCCCAGACCCACCGCAAGCAGAAATTTCCATCGCAGCGCATCCTCAGACCCCGTGGAGACTCACCTGATCGAGCTTAGGACTTACGGAATTTGCATGTGCGGCTGCTTTACGATGTTCAAGTGCAAACCAAAATACCCGCGAAGCACATTGATTCTTAATCTGAAGCAGCATTGGTTTTGTTGGTTCTTTTTTTTTTAAATTAGTGTAACAAATACCTAGTACTCCACACCTTCCAAAGCCTGCTTAAATCCAGCCTCAGGGAATACAGGCCACAGTTACTCCAGAAGGATGATAAAAATTATTTATTCTTACATTAGTTTATGTACACAGTAAAGACATTCGTCTAGAAAAATGCCTCTATTGTAGTAAGAGATATTCAAACAACTACAAACTATCAATAAATACATTATAAACATACTATATGCTGATGTAGAAACACCCTACACTCTTTTGGTTACTTACCCAGTACAATATTATTGAAAAGTTTTTTGGTATTTCTCATGCAACATCAAAATTCTTCCTGACAATTCATGCTATGCAACTTATTTTTTTTTGTTTATTAGGAATGGGATGAAATTTAAAACCCTGTTTACAAGTAGTAAAAAAATCACTGAAAATTTTAACATAAATCTCTCAATTGCTGTACTAAAAAGAACCAATTCAAAGAAGGTCATCTTTAAAAAAATTAATTTTCTCAACTAATTCTGTATAAAACAGGCAGTATTTCAAAAGGGATGTTTCCATCACCCAGGATGAATAATTTGTGCTTGAAAATTTTAAAAGGAATATTCATGGCAAAAACCTAAACCCAACCAGTAGGTAGAGGAGAGATTGCAGTACAAACTGGCTAAAACCAAACATGCTTTCAAAATCTGTCTAGGAAAACACTAAACACTTATCCACATCACTATGCCATCACCTACTCTAACAATTAGAAATGGAGTTTTAATAATACTTAGCTCTTTTCATGCTCAAACTTCTTCACAAACATTTAAATAGCCCTAACGCTTCTGCAAGTATTATTATCCCCATTTTGGGGTGGTGGAGGCGAAGAGGGCTGGGAATTTGCCAGGATACAGACCACACACATCCTTTTCATCTTGCCTCCCTTCCTTGTCCGAATTCTTTATCGCTTTCTGTGTTTTACACTCAATGTACTGGAGAGTCCCAGGACACATGGGTGGTACATTCCCATCAGTTATTAGTGGTTATTATGCAAGTTGTGTCACTTTCAAAGTTACATGACAAATATTAAAATAATAATCAACATGAAATCCAGGCTCAGGGCTGATGTCACAGAATGCCACACCACTGTCAAAACAAGCTTGCTCTTTCTGCAACCAAGTGTTATGCCTAATTCTTTCTGTTTTTCAGTTGAAATGACTCTTGAGATCAATGGTGGTGGTACACATGAATAAAATTTGTTCCTCACTCTCTGTACCCGGGAACATGGAAAGTCCCCAGGGTGGCTCAGTACATCTTGACATTGTAAACCAAAAAGGACGTCTAGATCACAAGAAAGATTTCACATGTGCTAACACACCATGAGGTACAGATTACTCAGGTCTCTTCCCCTCCACCCCCAAGTTTGAAAATATATGTATCAGAATTATGTCCTGAAAACCATCTGGGAAAGTAAATGTCTAGCAATAGGATTGCAGATATAACATACAGTATTCTGCCTCCATTTTAGTATCAATCCTTGAATTATTTAGGTTGATATCAACATCCCACAGGGGAAGGGCATTTTTCATTTTTCCACGTTTGCCCTCCTGAATTTTCTATCTTTCCTTTGCTGTCTATGAGACCTTTCAGTCTGTGCACCATTTTGATTTTTATCCTGCCTAGTTTACTCTTACTCTAAACCCATCTTAGTTTCTTGCTGTTTCTTGATAAGCTGTGGAACAATGGATAATGCCATGGTGTTTCACTACCTGGTCTGTAAGAGATGAGAGACGCAAAATTCTGTCACTTGTGATAACAAAATGACTGAGTATGCAAAATTACATCCCTCTTACAGGCACCCAAAGGGCTTTAAAAAGGCACATGTATTCGGTGTTACTTGTTCCTCAGTGCCTGATCTTGGCGGTTTTAGTGTGTCTCCAAAAAACCCTGTACAATGCATACATTCCCTTGCAGTATGGAAGGAACTTGGAATAGAAACTAAGAGCTTTAGACATCACAGTCAGCGGTTGTTGGGCTGTGTCACCTTTAACAAACACTAGAGCTGCACTGATTGTGAAAATTGGGTTCTTACAGCAACCTCACTCCCTAATCCATTTCCCCCCTTCTTCGCCAAACTTCCAGGAGAGAGGAAAAGTGTATGTTACCTGAGCTACTCCCCAAGCTCTTCCTGCCTTTTGTAGAGCTGGTAGGCCAGAAAACATCTCTTTTGCACAGATGTAGAAGCAAAAGAGCAGGAGTTTTGCCCCTCTTACAGCAGTGCAGCCAAGAGCTGGCGGGCTGGCCGAGTGCCCTGCCTCTGGCCATGCCCTGAGAGGTGAGAAGCACCTGCAGCTTTTGGCTTCAGATGGGGACTGTGGATGTTTACCACCAGTGGAAACCAGTCCCAAGGCACTAGGCAGGAATCGAAAGGACACAAGAAAGCTGTTGTGACCTGGGGATACTCTATAACAGCTGAAAAACCAAGCTAAAAAAGTAAGAGGCATTGGCTCCTTCCTCGGTGCATTCCGGAAAAAGACAATTAAAACAAATAAAAATGATGCAAGATACTTGGCAAATGTTTTTCCTGCCTAACTGAAGCCATTCTCCATGCTTCAAAAATCCAGGAGATGGAGGGATCAAGACACATTGATTTGAATTTGCTAATGTTGAAATGTTTCCATTGCAGACAGATGAAATGCACTTGCACATTTGGGCATGGCTTCACTTCTGTGTGAGGGAGAGGAGCCCACAGGCCTGCTTGGGCTCCAGGGAGTCTGCTGGAGGAGTTTCATCTCCAAATGCCAGTCTGGTGATGGGAGCCAAGCATTCCCCCAGCCTGGACTGAGCCAATCTGGATCGAATGCATGTCTGCATCAAACTGGACTTCTAGCTGCCTTAAAAACGCAGTCTTGGATAAAAAGGTTAGAAAAGGAAAGGCTGATGCTTTGGCAATTCATTATCTGTCCTGTAGTCCAAAGCTGTGAAACATTCTCAGTAGCTTGTCTGGTGGCAATTCACTATTGCATGGCTGGTGTTCACCACAAAAGCAGTTCCTAATGGTTACAGCAGTCACGTTGATCAGGCACGCTTTTCACAGTTCCTCCAGATCAGTTAGATCCACGACCACTTTCAAAAATAGAGTGTCATCTCTGATGTAGGTGTTCTTTGTGTTCTCCAGGACCGCATGTGGCACGAAGCGTGGGCAGCCGGAGGCAATATTCATTTCTCCATCCGGCCTTTTGAAACTGCTGCTGTTGGGGTCAGCCCTGAAGACTTCCACAATGTGATTTTTTTTCCCACTTTGGTCCAAAAGCATAAGTGTAACTTTCTGCTTGAAAGGCCACAGCAGTAGCGAGTCAAACTCGCCCCTCATGACCACAAAGTAGAGGGAGATGTGTGTTCCCTTTCCCGAGCCGTCCCCGTTCAGGTAGGCTCTGGCACACAGCCTGTACCCACAGCGGCTGGTGTAGAAGGGCTGGCTGGCTATGGACAGCACACGGCCTTCCACTGCCTCTTTTTTCTTCATCTTGTAGTCCGTGATTTTCCAAATTAATTTCCCATTGTAGCACGTGCCTTCCAAAAGCTTAAATCGTTCTTCATTTTTATTGAGCTGTGCTTTGTGAATATTGATCTGGAGATCATGTTTGCTGGACTGATCTTCCAAAACAACTGAGAGAAGAGGGGAAAAAAAGAAATAGAAACAAAAAAGAGACATTTGGTAAAATAAAACTGCCAGAGCACTGGATAAAACGAGCACCCAGACTCAAGCTGGCAAAACTGACCTACCCAAGCCTGAGTACAGGCTGTGAACTACAGCTGTTAAATTTTTTAAACTGGTAGCTGAGTAAGACAAGATGGCAACTATAAACCAGACCAAATGCCTAAATAACACCGCGGTCTCCATATCACAGTGCATGAGCCAGACCAAGGCCAGCTCTGTGGTCCTGCAGTGCCACAGGAGTTCAGGAGACCTTGTGCAGTAGGGGAAAGTGGGAGAACACAGCACACACCATCGCAGTTTGGTCTTAGAACGCAAGAAGAAAGCCCATTCTAGTGAAGAGCTACAACTGACTGAGAGTAGCATCAGAGCCTCTACTTAGCCACCAGTGAATGAGCAAAACCCCCCTACCTGTGCAGGAAAGTGCCAACGTACCCAAGCGCTGGTCGTACGTCTCCATCAGGGCAATCTTCTGTTTCACGTTTTCAATTGTGTCGAACAGGGGCCGCAGGTCCAATTTACTTTGCTGCTGGTTTGCCATCTGTATTAGCTGTTTCACTTGTGATTCCAGGCGTGCAGACTTATCCAGGTGACTCGCCAGAGCCTTCCCAGTTCATGCCATTGGAAGAGGGTGAGAAGTAGAGACAAGAGATATCCATAAAATCAGCTATTTGCTTTGAATTAAGATAATGAAGTCTTTAGCATGTCAGCAGTATCAATGATATGATGCATTCAAAGTGCTCTGCTGGTTTAGGGATTTATCCCAGTGCTCCTTCATGATTAATTCAGCACATTTACAGACTGAGAAGCCATCCCTCATTCGGACCCATTTGGATTGCATCACTTCAACTCATTATTCAAATTTACATCTGCACATTTACCATGGGCATCTGACCATGAGGATTTGTACAGTGCTTTTTGCCCATATCACGTATCCAGACTTCTGTATAGATTCAAATGAAAAGACAATGCCATATCATAAAATAATGAGAAGGTCTTGGGGAGATTTGTTTTTGCTGTGCTAATAATGACAACTATTACTGGAGAAACGTATTTCAGGATGCAAGAAAGCAATTGGTAAAAAAGGTAAAATCAATGTCTCACCTGTGTGCTTACCATCAAGTTGTTATTGTTACCAAACAGTTGTGTATACTGTCTGAATTCTTTCTCACACTTTTTAAAGGCATCTGCTAGCTGCTGGATTTTAATCTCTTTACATTCCAGGCTCTTATACAGGTCAGATATCTACAGATGGAAAAACCAGAGTATAAATGCTAAGGAACACCAAAACTTACAATAAAGAAATTATAACATATGTGACTATATAAGAGACAGTGGAAAAGTTTACAATGCAAATCCTCTAAGTTAGCTAGACAGAGCATTCTTTAATTCACAATTCATGGATAAGCGCTGGCAAGAACTGCATATAAGGTAAACACACTCTTGAATTGATCTGTGTAGCTACAGGTGTAAAGAGGCTCCTATTTCTCATTCCCATCATGATGATGCATTTGGCTCTATAGTGGGATAATATATGCTTACATGCACATGTGCACATGTGTTTCTGTGTGTATGTAATGCATCTTTTTCCTCTACTGAAGTCTAACCAGTAAAAGAGATGAGTCAGTGAGGGATACAAACTTCAAAACCAAGTTATAGCAGTTTGGGACACTTACTTCTTGCATAAACAAGCAAAGAGTAAGTCCACCATCAGCTTGGATCCCTTCAGTTTAGCAGGACTGGGCATACACCCAGTGTCACCTGCTGGGAGCCAAAGAAGTGATCATGAGGGGAGAAGTGCTCGTAACTGACTGCTGCACTCCATGCTGCCTTCACACAGAGCAGGTGACCTAAAGGCTGCTTTTTGGAGCAACCTGGTGAGTCAATGAAACTTTAAAATACTTTCTCTAAACCTCAGATCCAGTGAAAAGCAGACTGAAAGAAAATTAAATGAGCGATGGCAAGGAGCCTCCCGCTGTGCCTGGTGGAGAATATACATGCCTGAGCACTGAGAGGTTTCCCTGTAATTGACTGACTTCACTAGAAGAGCTTATTCTGTCTTTTGAGGTGTGAAAAGACCATAAAAATAGTATTTTTAAAATGTAGCTGAGCTAAACCAGGCAACAAATGTAGAATCTTGTATCATCCTCTAACCAGTCAAGAACTGCTGAAGAGTGCTCATTAAATATGACTTACCTGTTCTTCCAGCCGGGAGTTCTTGTCTAAAATCTGCAGCATGTGTTCCCTCAGGGCACTGTTTTCATGTTCTGCAAGTTTCCCTCTTTTAATCTGAGTGAGGCAGAGCGGGAAGTGAGAGAATAAACTAGTAAGATAAGCAGATTTTTGAAGCTGTTAGTAAAAAATTTCTTGATGCAGACATTCAAAATGTCTCCTTTATGCTTTGAAAGTGAGGGAAGGGCAGTCCTGATTCTCTGGTACAGCATCTTAGCCAACAGCAGAAATGGTTGCAAAAGAACATAAATTGATTATTTTAATTATTCTAATTGGTTTGGGAGACAAAGTCCAGTCCTGGTACAGACAAAGATCTGTGAAACAGTACCTTTACATGACAGCCGTACTGCTTATATGGGCAGTCCACTTCTGCCTCAGGACACACAGCATGGTGCTTTTCAATCTGCGTGTATTAACAAAGGAGTTTGTGATTAAATAAATACTAGGTAATTTGATGCACTAATACAATCTAAATGCCTGCACAAAGGGTGAATAAAGGCCACTGTCATGACACCACCAATCCCTTGACCATGAAAACAACTATTCAGAATCAATAAGAAAGCCAGGTATTTTTCCATGCTGCAAAGCACCAATGGCTTGCAGTGACAGAATAATCCACTTAGAAGATGGGAGATATATCCCTTTTAGGATCAAACAAAGGAAACACTTAGAGCAATGAAATTTTATTGGCATGGGCCAATGTGGTCTGTGGCATAGCTTTCAGTTTTCATAAATGCATATGATCTGCTGAATCACAGTATCTGAAAAAAATAATAGTACCTCTTTTTTCAGAACTATTTGTGAACAGTTTTGGAGACAAGGCACAGGATAATCAGGACAGTCATTTTTCTCATGATTCTGAGGAAAAAGAAACAGAACAAGACAATGGTTTGCATTTTTGTAAAGCAGTATATGCAGAGGAAGTTATGCAGAAAGTAATCTCAAACATACATTTGCAAGCCACATATCACCTTGTTGTTCATAAGAGAGCATCGCTCATTGGTATTATTTAAAGCATATTTATTATACTTTCTCCTTCAGCTACTCAGCCAAATTTTGTTTCAGGAGTTAAGTGCCACTGCAGTGCTGGAAACTTTCCACTCAGCAACATCAAGGTGAAACAGGTGTTACGAATTTCTGGGAATGCTTCACAATCTTACCTTTATGTTAATTAACACCACGTATGTATTACAGTACTGGCACATCTCTTCTCGGAACTGACAGTGCTGGCTCAAGTGTTCTTTCAAGTCTCTGCGAAGAATTTGATCCCGACATCCATCATTAGTGCATTGCGTGCTTTCAAACAAACACTGCTGGAGATGCTCCTGCAACACACACCAGCAGATTCAAAGCCAAATGGCCAGTGGGACCTGGCATGTTTCCTTGAATCAACAATCACCTCAGCTTTCAGAATATGAATGGACACTGTGATATACTAAGGTTACATAAAGCAAATGACTCTTATTTAAAAAAAACCCTAAGGCAAAGCTAGAACAGCAGTAATATTTGCTACTTACAGTGTATAGCTGTCAAAATCTTTGTTCTTAAACCACATTTCTACAGTAACTCTGAAGACAATCACTGGAATTTAGCTGATCATAAATACACAGAGCTGTCATGAAAATCAAAGGCTTCAAAATTCGATCAAGCAAACCAACCTGATATCGTCCCAGAATTACTTTTGAATTGCAGTCAGGAAAGTTTTTGCAGAACACGTGTAAGTTAAGAACTTCTCTTTGACAGCAGTTGTCTTTGAATACCTGTAGAGGAAGCAAAGCAGCCTTAATATGCAGTCACATGGGATGTTATAAATAATATAAAAGAACAAAACATCACTACAGATCTTCTAGGTGTTCAAGTGTAGACTCCATAATCGTGAGTATGGCTCTTGAATAATCCATATTGAAGATTTGTATTAAAACTATAAATTAAACAATTTCTGACATTTCTAATAAGCATAGGGGTTTTTTTTTCCCCATATAGTAATTCCACAGATGCTGATCCATCCCACAGCCAGCAGGACTATATGGCATGGAGCTATATAATACTGCCAGAGCCTGCCTGTATCTAGAAGAAAGCAGCTGGAGCTAACAGGCCCCAAAGGTCAAACAAGCTTTGTGCATGCTCCACTATGTTCAAACAGTGCCTTTGGGATGGAGGTGATGCTGATATCTCCTTTCTATCACCTCTGAGAAACAGCGCTGTTCTCAGCTATGTATGCAGAAACAAATGAATCCCCCAGAGCAAACTCTCAGTCTTATTTAGAGATCTTCCCACATTGTTGTCATCAAAATTTGCATGAAGTAGAAGATGGCAAATGAAAAACAAAAATCCTGTGGACAGTCTGATTACAATTTCCTATCAGGAGTAGGAGAGAGGGGAAGGAGACATTTGATTTCATTGGAAAATTTCTGGCAGGACCAAGTATATAATACACTTTCAAGCCTTGGAATACAAATAAGGACAAATTAATCCATTATAAACCAAAACAACCAAAACCAGCAATAGCGTGCAAAATAAAAAGGATGAACTTCTTTTCCTCTGAAAGTTACCCAAAAGAAAATTAAATCTTAATGAGATCTAATGGAGATAGTCAAGACAGCAAATTATAGCAGAGTGAAAACAAAGACAACCAAATAAACAAGATATCCCAGCAATATGGGGCATTAAAAAAGCAAGCCAACAAACTCTCCATAAAAAAACAGACATCTGGTGACTTGGGAGGATTTAAAACTTCGTGGAATTCTTCAACACTTCACTGGAAATACAGAAGACTAAAATGAAATCACTTTAGAACATGAGGTATAAAATAAAGCTTTAGCTAGACAGCCATAATTCCTCTCAGGGAGACCATCACTGAGTACACTGCTTCCTTTAGCATCATTTCAGAGACAAAAAACTGCTCTGCCCTGAGGACTAAAAGCTACCTTGTTCTCAGCTGTTGTGCCTTTCCCATGTAAATGCTGACTGTTGAAATAAAGCCATAGCCACTTACCTCGTGCATCTTTATTGTTTCTTTGTCGACAGGACAGGTGGGTACTGCATTTAACTCTCTAGATCAAAAGAAGAGTCATGTTACCCCGCAGGAAATTCAATTTATTTTATGAAATTGGGCTATGCTATAATCTGACCCTAACAGAAGTCAGCAGCAGATACCATAAAAACAAAAAAAGTGCTTCAAAACCGCTTTCATCTGGCAACTACAGAGCCAAATTCTGCCCACAGCTGAAACGAGGCATTAAGCAGCAACTGTGACTATGTAACAGAAAGCAGAGTTTGTCCTATGAGTGTTCAATAGCAAAAACCACAAGATGTTTTTTAATTAAGAGGATTTTGTCACTCTCTGGCCATCTGCAGCTTGCAAATGTCATATCTCAAAAAATCCCATTGTGTTCTTTAAGCCCAGCCTTTGCCTAGTAGAAGCAGTGCCCTCCTTGCTAACCCAGTAAAGAAGATCTAATTGCTCCTATCTTAAAAGGCTTCCAGAAATCCTGTAAAAGGGTGCAGGAAAACATTCACTGAGGCAGTGCAAAAGGGAGGCAACCCAGAGACAAAGCAGCAAACATGAAGCATATAAAATTCACAGAAGGTAATTAGCGACATCCATCCACATAAAGAGGCTCCTCTGCAGCCTTTCCAGGCAAAATCCTGCCCTCAGGTACAGCAAACAGTCCATAATGTATTGCCAGACAGACCTGGGGGGTAAACTCATTTGTACCTGCCGATAATTCCCAAGCAGAGGGATGCCAGCAGCCTTGTGATCTGACTGCAGTATCAGGTAATATTAACATCAATTTTATAATTCTGCTTAATTCAAAGGAATGATACAGAAGCAAATGAACACAGCCTAATCTAACCACCAGCACCTACACTGTGAGACACCAAGGCAGCAAATTCCTCTGAAGAGCACAATGGCAGACAGACAGACCACAGCAGCATCTCACACAGTGGTGTATCAGCTTACATCAACAGTTTCTGTATGCTGACCTCCCCGCGGTTCACCAGTGCTGGGAAAGGTCTTTAGAGACACCTTTAAAACACTGAGCACGCAGTCACTGAGTTCAACAGAGCCCTTCCATTGACTCCTTCAGCCTCCTACTGGGTTGGTAATATTATTATGGCACCCACTGCTGATTTGTAGAAGTAGTTGGCTGGATTTTTTTTAGGAAAGGGACCAAGGGGAGCTTGCAGACATGGGAGGAGTGTGCCCTCACCTCAGAGAAAGGATGCACTGCTGGCAGAAGCGGTGCCCGCATCCCGTCTGGTGGGGGTTGCGCAGGACCAGGTGGCAGTAGGCACACTTGTACCGCTCCTCCAGGCTCTCCACAAACTTGTAGTCAGCATTGGGCTCGAAGTCCAGAGAGTTGCTGCTGGCGGAGTTCTGGTGCGTGAAGAGGCCTGAGAGAGCAGTGGTTTCGTCACAGGCCATGGAAGCTGCGCTGGGAAGTGAAGCAGACCCAGGGAGAAGCTCTTCAAATATTCCCTGGCAGCCACTCTGCCTTGGTTACCGCTTGCAGCAGGCTGCTGCTGGCAGGAGGGCTCTCATCTGCAGAGGGGAGACAGCTTTCAGAGGGAAACGTGCTGCCAGCTATGGGAGAACAACAAAACGCTCACAGAGCCACGACACAACGATTACATGACAAGCATCACAGCACACTTCTTTGGAAAAGAGTTTCACTATCTGAAAATTATTCCACAGAATTGAGATTTTTATGGTTTGTTGGGGTTTTCTTTTTTATTTTCTTGCAGCAGTTCATAGTCTCAGAGGTACTACAAGAGTCACAGACATGGCTGGGGAAAGCAGAGACCAAGTCTTGGCCCTCATGTTCACCAGGAAAGTCTCCACTTAGAGCAAAGCCCACCCACATGTCTTTACGAGCTCATTGCACAGGTTCAAGCAGGAGATGGCCCTGTGGTTCACAGCATGGAGCATACAAAAAAAAGGCAGCAAGGGGATTTTACCTTCACTTTAGGTGTTACAGAAGTTGAAGACTCTTAACTTGACATCTTTCTTTTTCCTGTTGATCATTCATTTATAGCAGTAAATTCTTGTTTTACTTAATTATGTGCAAATTTTTGGCTATATTAATCCTGCCTGAAAGAAGTGGTGGGAAAAAAAAGCAAACAAAAGTAAGATTCCAGTCAGTAGTGTGATGTGTTTCAACCTACTGTAACTCATACACAGCACAGGAATGCAATGTTAATTTTCCAATAGGAAAAACCATCAGCACTTGTTCCGAGCCTTAAGTCACAAACCTTGAGATTTGCCACCAGTCCCTCAACTTTGCAGTTGTTTGTTTTTTGCAAGCAGCTCAAGACCTAGAGCAACTCTGGTTGGCATTTCTTGCAGCTTTGCACTCAGAAGACATTTTCTTTACAAGATTGTACAAAAACACAACACACCTGAGCTCTCAGATCATTTCACAAGGGAAGTCTCAGTTTTCTGGTTGTGCTGTAGGATGCTAATTCTCCTCTGTGTGCACCACCCAGCCTGTCTGCCACTCGACTCATTCTTACTGGCATCAGCACCTCTCTGAGAGCCCTCCCTCATCTCCAGTAAGGTCACCGAGGACATTTGCTTCTTTTGGAGGGAAGCAGGGCCAGCACATCACCATTAACAACCTTGTGTCTGGCTTGAAACTCTGTGCCCAGGACTGACACACCACCCTTTCTCCCTGCTGCAGTGGCCTCCTGGCCCACGAAAGCAGCAATTAGTGAGCTGCCACAGAGCGCCTCGGGCTTCAGAGAGCAACATCCATTTTCCTTTCTACTTTAGCAATCCATACTGGGCGAGGAAATCCTGCAGACAGATAACGTGCCTGACTCAAAAACACGCCAAAGCACTTAACCAATTAAAATGTATTCCACAGCCAACATTTAAGTGCTCCTGTAACTCAGCACCCTTTTTTGTAGTTGTATACAGTATTTACCTCCCCAGCTTGTGAGAGTCTCCCTGCCTTTCACCAGGCTGAACATCTGACATACTCCAGCACACCTGATCATCTAACACTGGCAGCCCTCAGGACTATGAGCTGTAATCATATTCCAGCCATAAAGACTTATTATTCCAACTGGAGTTTGCAAATTACCCTGTTTGATCCCTCCAAATGAACGGCCTTCTGCTTCAAACCAGACATGGTTGTCCATTTCCTCCTTTCTTTTTAAACAGCTGACCTTTTCTTCTCTGAAAATGGGGTTCCCACTTCCCTGACACCTAATAAGGAGCAATTCTATTTTCCTCACGTCAACCAGAGATGCCAAAATGCAGCCTGAGGGATTACCAGCCTCAAGTCTGGGCTGCCTTGGCAGCAGATGCCAGCAGCAGAGTGTGCCTGCTGCTTCTAAGGCAGATGGAGAGCTGTCACTATTACTTTCCAGAGCATGGACCACCTACAGGATGAACTGCCTAAGAACTCACTCTGCTGTTCGTTGGTGACAACCCTGAAACAAGTTTCCTTCCTCTCTCTTATTACTGCTGTCTCTCCCATTTACTGGGCATCCAGTTTCCCCAGTCCTATTATCCTGCAGCACTTACATCATCTGATGGTACAGTTTAGCAAGCTAATGCCACACCGTGTAAAAACACACTAAAATAAAACCAACAATAACAAAAAAATTCTGTGTTTTACCCATTTTGCCTTTAAGGATCTTAACTCCAGCTGGGGTGAGATGCTTCAGGCAAAAAAGTTATGGGACGCATTAAAAAGAAATACAGTCAGCAGCCCAGAATCCCATCCAGAAACTCCTCCAGAGCTTTCACTGCTCATTAAATCAACAAAAATCACTTCCTGCAAGCAGCACTCTGCTGTGGTACACCACCTCCCAACTCTCTTGCTGAAATGAGAGCTTGTATCTCCTTAAACACCATAATACACCCAACCCAGATACCACTCCTGAAAATGGAGACTCTTGGCATCTCCATGGAAGTACCTCCTCCTCCTCAGCTTCACTCAGGATGGTACTGCACAGCTGAGGGCACCTCAGGGCACAGGAAAGAGCACCCCAGGTGAAAGGCAAGGCTGCCTGCTCAGAGGGCAGAGCGGAAACCTCGGGGTGCCCAGGAGATCCAGGAACTCAGCACTGCTGCCAGCCTTGCAGGAGCTTTGCTGCAGGGCTTGCAGCTGTTCTGCTGCAAGAAATGGGCTGCCCCAGGAGGGGGCCTGTGGATGGCAATGCTTTGCCCAAGCTGGAGAGGTGCCTGTGTGAATCAGCTGGGGAGGCTCAGAGGAGCTGAGAAACAGCAGCCCTGTGCCAGACCTACTGCCAGCCAGCGCTGCCTGGGATGGCATCCAAACCATCCCAGGCAACGTGTAATTCCCATTACAGCCCTCACCAGTGACTCAGGGCGGGTTGCAGCAGCTTTGCTCCCACTTCTGGCTTCCAGCACATGGGCTCTCTGAACTGAAACCAAAGGGAAACCATCGGGGGAAAAAGTGCTTTTTTGTGAGTGAGAGCACCCCAGGGTTATCTGAATCAATTTCCTGCTTACGCTGATGCCTGGCCAGCGTAGGTAGGGGCTGAGGAAGCTCTCACTTCTGCCTGCTCACAGCTCCCAGCAAGGGGAAGGCATCCTGCCTTTGTGTATGCTGCAATTTCACAGCACACATGCAAACCGTAATGCTATTTTAAAATAGCAGAGAGCGGTGGGCTCATGCTGCATAATGATGCTCTCGTGGCAGCCACAGTGCATGCTGTAAAGGGATCTTCACTGCAACTCCACTGCAAAAGCACACACACACAAACCCCCAACTTAGGGAGACTGAAAATCTACACATTAAAAAAAAAAAAAAAAGGATTTCCCTATACTAAAATAAATAGAATTAATTCTGCCCACACATTAAAAAAGTGGAATGAATCACTAGAAGCTAAGCCCAAGTCCTATAAACAGCTACGAATGGGTGGAAGCTCAAAGGCAGTGCAGTACAAAGAGCTCCCAGCTGCACCTTCCCACCACTTCAGCATCCCAGCCCCGCCTGCAGCACTAGCTGCACAAGCAAAATGCTTCTGGAACAACTCTTTAAATACTGCTGCTTTAACCTCACTGGAAATAGTCCAAGTGGGAGAATTTTCATAACAAAAATAAATTTAATGATTTGTGAGCTATCCTGTTTTAACTACCATCACACCAAACTGATCCCAAACATTTTCCATTAAAATGCCCTACACTTAAGAATTGCTTACTGTTCAGAAACTGAGCAGAACATAATAATAAGGAGAAAAATCAGCATGGGCATGACTTAGTAGAATATAAAATTGCATCAATGTTTTAAAGCCATGTTCAAACAGCTCCCCTCCAGCACTGCTGCTCTCCATCTACAGCACCAGCCATCAGAATGACAGAGGCTGTGTGGAACCTTGATATCCCATTGAACTACTGTGGACTGATTAACTTCTAGCCACAAAAACATACTTTTTGCACACAGAAAAAAAACCCCCATTCTCTATGATGTGGCTGCTCTTTTTAAAAAGAATATGTTTTTCCTGTTTTCTCTCACATGAAACCAGCCCCCCTAAAAGGACATCATGTTACCCCATGAGCTGTGAGTCCACCATTACAGCCAAAACCTCCAGAACAGCAGAGCCAGGCACAAGCACTGGATGCCACCATGTCTCAGACTGAGAAAGGAAAATATCCAGGTTCTTAACACAGATTTGATCATCATACATGGACAAGAAGACAGGGTCCTTGGTCCTGCTGCCCAGAAAATGGGGGCTAAGAGCACAGCATCTGCCAGGTTCACTGCATGAGGGGAGAGTGATGCTCAGCCACCCTCCAGGACTGGGGTATTCCCAGTAAAAAGCACCTTGATCCCTTCCTCACTTCTCAGCTTCCATGTCATACATACAACAGGGCATGGAAAAAATGTTACACACCTACCTTTCTGTAGCTCTAGTTCAGCTTTACTGCTTTCCCCAAGACACTTGGTAGGGACAAGGCTTAGAAAATGCCCTGTCCCTCCCTCTAAAATTATCTACCTTTTATGGTACATCAGAACTGTCTTAGTCACAGAGGGAAAAGTTTTGCCAAATTTAGAGGTCTAAGATCAAGTCACTTCATTGGGAGCTGACAGGCAGAAACATGATGGAGGGGAACACACTTTGCATTAAAAAACCCTCTCCAAGATGCCTCATAAACTGTTAAACTTAAAAACAGATTAGCTGCCTCCAGTACTTTTGAATTAAAATAAAAAGTTGTACGATTTATTACTCTAAGGCCCTCAAAAAACCCACTATTTTGGGGACAAGAAATATGTACCCCAACTCTTAACACAGAGTGGAAGAGGTAACAGTTTGCTAAAGAATGACTAAAAGTATCTGTACAGTTTGACATACATATTTAAGGTATAGGAAGTTATATGGAGTCGTGTGAAAACAGGAGATGATGACATCTGACATCACTGGGGGGATCATCCTTGTCCCTTCCAACCCAGGAAGTTAGAACATTTTGACTGCTGAGAGCAAAACACAGTTTCAGAGTCCCCAGGTGGGAGAAGGACCCTGGCTGCATCGTGTGTCCCTCCAGCACAGAGGCTGAGGAGGGAAAGGATCCCCTATGGCACCAACACAGACCTCCTGCTGAACTCAGGGCTCACTTCCACTCCGCCTGGCAGCAAGTGAGCCTCGGGAGCTGCTCTACTCTTATCCTGATCATTTACAAGCTGCAGTGCAGAGACCAGCTGGTACCCAGGAGAGAGTATTTCTAACAGCAACTATTTCCTCTTGGATATGTGCCTCACCCCACCCCCAGGGGGATGCTGCTGCAGAGGACAGCAGAATAAACATTTTATTTTGTATACAGACACCACTACCCTATTCAAGTTCCACTTCATCCTCAAGGCACAGTAAAACCTTACTAAGCAGACATCAGTTTGCTCATCGCCATAGGCAAATTTTCACTAAGCAGAGTAAGACAGTCGGGTTTCCTTTGCATAGAGGTACTATCAAGCATTACAATAAATTCCCATAAGACTAGACCTCATCAGGCTTTTAAGACACAGATTACAATACAGATAGCATTTTTTAAAAAAAAATTTAAACACAGTCTTAAAACTAATGCAGTGTGTCTGGTGCTGAAGCAGCTTTGGTTTTACAGCCAGTTTACTTATTTGCTACATCTACTCTTTTCCCTGGAGGTTCTAAAAATAATTAATTAGTTAATTTTGCTTTATCAAGAAATCTATTTCTAATCAACACAATATTGTTACGCCTTAAAATAACCTCATTCACAGCTGGAAAATAACCTTGTTGCCATCACTTCTGTGGCAGTCCCTGAATGTTTTATCACCTTCCCAAGCACCAACAGAAATCTCAGTAAGAAGGCTCCACCATGCACCCCTATGACACCGTGGCACCTCTTTGCCAGTTCAGGGGGTGAACTCAGTTCCCGAGACATTTTTGGGTGTGCAGCCGTCCCCCAAGCCCTGTGTGCCAAGGCACACCTCTGAATAGCCCTTCAGAAATGAGAAATAATTCTGGCAAAGTTAAGCTCCTGCCAGCATTAACAAGACACGTTTTGGTAAAGCCATACCTGGAAACTGTAGCTGGTCCTGAATGGGGAGAAAATGAGAGACAGAGAGACAGAGTGCATCAGCATGAGCTTTGTGGTTAACACAGCAGTATGAGCATTTTAAAACAGCAAGGGACTGGAAATCCCCCAGAGCAGCTTTGAAAAGATCATGTATAAAAATGTTTTAGAAGTGTTAGGATAAAAGGCAAGCCACTGAAAAGTATTTTGCCTTACTGCAATGATGTAGGGACTGCAGATTTTACCATCTGGAGAAACACAAGGTTACCAAGGACGTTTCTCACAGTTGGAATCCAAGATACAGAGTAGATTTCACCTTCCACAAAACTGGTGAGTGATGTGATCAAATAAAAAGCACAAGAGCAGCAGGAAACACACAAGGACAGAAGAAAAACCCCGGTCCAATCCTGTGAATCCCTCCACAGCAGCCTTGGCAAAGCCAGGTGAACCCCCCCATTCACAGGAAGGAAAGCAGTGGCACATGGAGGAAGCAGCAGTGCTCCGGTCACATCAGCTCATGCCACAGGCTGAACAGGCATGTCACATTTAAACAGAACTCTCAAACTGAAATAAAATCCACTTTAAGAAAATAAACATTTTATTTGGTTTTGTAATAACTTAAGTGGCCATAAATTCTAATGGTTTTGTAGTCTGAACTTAATTGTGCACACAGGAGTCTTGGCAGCCTCCATCTCCCTGACTCTGCATCAGCCTCCCTCCCCAGTCCAAAATGTGCTGCCCTTGTGGCACTGCCATAGGCTCCATCTCTACCCCCACTCTTTCTTTATCCTCCTCTGCCCTTTCCCTTTGCTTTCTGGTCTCTTTTTTAATTTTCTTTTTTTTTCCCCCTTCCTTTCCTAAAGTAACATATCTCATTTTCTCTAAAAGTAGTAATTTTTAAGTCTCCTTTTATTTAAAATATTAATTTTCTGAAGTAAGTTTCTATTCTGTCTTGTAGTAAATGCAACATATACCCTCTTTAGCCTTTTCCCTTTAACTGAGCTTGCTCCCAGAGCATTTCTAACCTATCTCAATTTCCATTTCCCCTCCCAGGAGGTATCCCAACCTACTGCATGTTTTCCTGAACCTTCCATGAAGCTCTGGAACAGACAAATCACTGCATCATGAAGTCACTGGGAAAGGAAAAGGCATCATTTCACAGGCATGCTGCTTCTTTATGGGATCAATTAAATTGATTTGAGTTGCATTTCTCAGCACAGCTTAAGCTCACTTCTACAGTGAAGTTTTTTAACCCAGAAGGTATCCTTTCATCCTTGCCATCAACAGCTGTCCCCAGGCTGCTTCCTGGTCAGGCTGTCGACTGTACAGCACCTCTGACCAGGCTGACACCAGAACAGCACAACAGCTTTGTACACAGGTTTTCCTTGAGCCTGGCAGCTCTGCAGGAAGGACACATCCAGCTGGATCTGTCGGAAGGAGGCAGCGCTGCAGAAAGCGTAGTGCTCTGCAAGCACAGCTCCAGGAAGCACCATCTGCTTCTGGGAAGCGTTGGGGAAAACCCCAAATGGAGAAGTTGAGTAGGAGCAGGATCTTAATTTTAAACAGTTTGACTCTGCAGATGAGTAGAGAGCAGCAGGCCACTGTTGTTGTTTGTGATCAGCCCTTGACCTCCTCCAGCAGCAAGCACAGTGCTGAAACCCTGACCAAGTTTCAAGCAGATTCAAGGGGATGAACTTGAGTGAAAAGACAGACAGCAACAGCATTTAGGAAACAAAATGAAGGAAAAGAAAGAGAAAAAAACAAAATAAAGAAACAAAAGTTACTGAAAAAATAGTAACAGTAAGGGACAGAGAGCAAGACAACTAACAGGCTATAATTTTTTATCTTTTAGTGTACTGAAGCCAAAGTGAGTCCTCCCTTTTCCTAACAATTAATTGGCCATTACAAACTTTGCAGAACTAGGTCTTTGGGGCTTTCAAATTCACATCTCTTTCTCTGCCCCATGCAGACACACTATCCAGGACTTGAGCTGATTTGACCATTCAGTTGGTTTGACCACAAGTATCTACCCAAGGCACAAGAGATTCCTGGTTTTAATTTTCCACCCTTTGACTCAGTCTTAATAAAGAACTTTACCAGCATCTATATAGAAACCTATGAATCAACTCAGTGGTTATTCATCTGAATTACTAGAATGAGCTCAAATTTTGTACTAACACACACGTGTCTGATGACATATACACACACATTTTTCTAGGCACAGCTGTCACTGACAATGTAACTGCTAATGTAAAAATCCCGATGCTATTGGGGACCCCATGAACTTGCTGCTGGGAAAGTAGTGACAGCAAACATTGCCACCATTTTCTTTTCTTAGGAAAAAAAAAAACCAAAAAAACCAGGAGAAAGGATGTGTTCCTAGAAAGTCCCTCCCATGAGGGAGGAGTGGAGATCCACAGAGGTAAGAACAAGGAACAGTCCTTTCCCATTGCCCCTTCTCCAAATGCATATAATTTATCACAGGTCTGACCATTTCATGTCTCACAGTGCCTACGTGGGGAAGAACCTGCTTTCCAGATGGTTCCTAATCTTGAGGTTTGGCTCATCACTAGGTGGCTTTGCGTAACAATAATAAGTAACTTTTATATTTTGATATAATCTTCTGCAAAATAAGTTCACAGCAACATACTTACCCTTACAGAATCCCTGTATGCAAATGTCAGTATATTACACACAAAAACTTGCTTTATCAGTCCCACTCCCAGAGGCAGACAACTACAGAGCACTCTGGGCAATCCCATATCAAAACCACTGTGGTTTAGGTGTAGATGGTTTCTCACACAGTTGTGTATTTGTTGCAGTATTGAGCAGGGGAAACTGGAAATTTTTGCAACATTTTTATTAACTATACAGTTGTGACTCAAGTTTCCTCACTTTCCCGAGCCCAGCCACACACCAGGGTAAAGAGGTTAGCTCCTTTCCTGGGCTGAGGGAAGAGAGTGGAAAAACTGCACAGCGGTACTGATAAGGGACTGATGACTAACAAGTGTGATCATTAACCCTTCACAGTTATTGCCAAGAAACTTGGACAGAAAAGACCCAGAAAAGCAAAAGCAGAGGTTCTGAAATCCTCACTTCAGGGCCCAGACCCAAGGGCACACTGGCTGTAAGATGTCCCAGCCAGCTGGCGGGGGTCCTGCAGCAGCACCCTTAGGCTGCCACGCTGCTCCTGGCAGGCAATGCTCCCAAGAACAGAATGTCTGAGGGATGACAGAAACCACCTGTGTGCCTGCAGCCACCAGCAACTGCCTCCACAGCATCAGGAGACCAAGAAAACTACAACTCACACAGACTGCCTGAAAAGCCAGAGAAAGGAACACTGCTCCATAGCCAGATGATTACTGATGATAAATGATATCTATTTATGCAAAACAAAAGGTCAGACAAGGAACTGAAGAAGAAAGAGGGCTATAGGATAACTTAAAGGTGGGCAAAAACAAAGTCCAGGAGATGAAGCACCCTACAAGTGTGCACCTGCCCACTGAAGGGATTTTGCAAAGTGACTCAAGCAATATAAGACACAGAACAAAGAGCTCCTGACCTGTCCCATAGCTTTGATAGCTGTGTAAGAACTGCTCCTGTCTTAGGGAGCCTGTGTGGTGAAATAAAAAACTGTCTGGTTTCTGCCCTCTGCACTATTTGAAATTCCTTCTGTCCAAGTTTCCAAGAGCAGCTTTCTAGCTTTAAAATCTTGTCCCCTCTAAGGGGATTCCTACCCTATGATTCCTTACCCTCTCTAAACTCCATAAATACCCTGTGAGTGCCACAAGCTTTTCTTTCTTCCTTCATGATGTTACTCTGAATCTTATCTTATCTTTCAGCAGTTTACACCTCTTCAGTTTCTAACCCCAAAATTTCCTGTCAGGTACTTACAGTTTCGCGCTATCACTGCAGACCATCTCCCTGTACAGGCTGAACTCAGCCTCTCCTCTAATGTCCAGGCTTCGGATGATGACCAGCCCAGGGGTAGCTCAATGCTCCCAACCTTCCCCCACAATCCTTCTTCTGCAGAGCCCCTGTGTCCCAGCCTGATACAGGCAGACCCTGTTACGCTCAGCTCCATAGCCTTCATCTCTCTCTCCCACGTTTGAAGTGTTAGATCTTCACAATACCTCACCAACTTCTCCTGCTTCACATCTCTGTATGATACAGTATTTCTTGTCTACTAACACAAATAAAATGGTGACCCATCACCATCATCCTCTGGTTTTTACAGAATCAAGGGCTTGGTTTGGAGGGGACCTTAAAGATCATCTCATTCCAGCCCTGCAGCCATGGGCAGGGACACCTTGCACTAAGCCATGTTGTTCAAAGCCCCATCCAGCCTGGCCTTGAACACTTCCAGGAATGGGTAAAACACTCATTTCCAAACACTTATTTCTCTTGAAATGTAGTATTTTAGTCATTTATCCACCCTGTCTGCTGCCACAGGCATAATTTTTCTAAGCCACAGCTGTAACCACATCACCTCTCATCGTCCTTCTCACTGCATCAAAACCTCTTCACTTTGAAAGCCTGTTCTAGTCTCCCTCCACTTGCCCAGGCATTGCCTCCAGTGATATAAAAGGTTTCCTCTGTCCAAGCAATGGTAACAGCCTCCACTGCCTCCTTATGTCTTTGAGCAAGTGTGTGCTGGGAGGACAGATTTTTTTCTTGAGAGAGAGATTAGCAAGCTGTTCTACTTCAAATCTTTTCTCCGAGATCTCTCTTGCCCAGCAGCTGGGAACAACTGGCTTCTGACTATCGTGGCAGTCCAGAGGGTCGCACTGTCTCCTATTGCTCCCGCACACAGGCACGTCCCTCCCTCCTGACTTGAACTATAAACTCCCTTCAGCCAAGAGCTGGGTTTTGCCCTCTGCTCGCACAGAGGGGTTCTCAACCACAGCAAACACTTCTCTGCACAACAGAAATAAAAGAAGATAATCAAGGCTAACAGCAAAGGAAGTTGTCCTGGGTGGTTTTAGGCTGAGCGCAACACATGACCAGCATAGCTCGCACTAAGCTCGAAAGCAACAATACAATACAGCCTTTGGATGAAAGAAGATGAAGTGAAAAACCAGCCAGGCCAATGCTCATGCTCAAGGGCATCCCAGAGCACCTCAATTTTACCTTCATCACTAAACCCGCATGCTCTGTGTGCAATCAGCAGGGGAGGTTTAAAAATACAACTGTGTTTCTGCTGCCAGCCTGGAGATGTGCCTGACCTGAATACACCCAGCTATTTTTAGTACATCATTGCACTCCTTTCAGCCATCCCGTATTTATAAAACGGAAGTTATGAGGAAAGTTGTTCTTGGCTGGCACCGGGAAGGCGCAGCCAAGCTAACAATAGGCAGAGCAATTCAAGAAGTGCCAACAATAGGAGCTCTTCATTTTTCCTTCTAAATATGAAGAGTGTTGAAAATGTTTGGTTAAAGCCTGCTGCCTCAAGATGCTCCCAGAGCGCTGTTAATCAAGGAAAATCAGAAGACTCCCTGCACATGCACAGAGGGGAGATTCCCTCCCCCCAGCAGCTTTCAGCTGACACCAGCGGGGATGCTTGTTACAGTTCCCTGCAGTCTGAAAAGATCGGAGCTGCAAAGACATTCTTCATTCATCCGAGCGGTCCCGGCTTTGTTCCCTTCCCAGCCCCCAAAATTTCGGCCCTGCCAACCTCTGGGGCGGGCACCGGGCCTACCTTCCCTCCGGCATCCCCGGGGGTGGGCGGCCGTGGCGCATCCCGGGCACGGTGGGGCTGAGTCCGGCTCCAGGGGGGAACTCCGCGCCAGGCGCGGGGGCTCCGCCGCGCCTCGCACAACTCCCGGGGCGCCAACTTCGCCTTTGCCCCCGGGCCTCCTCTCCGAGCGGAGCGGAACAGCCCCGCGCAGACTTCCCTCTGCACCGCGGGGCTGCGAGAGGCACGTCGGGGAGCTGTCGCCCACCACCAGCCCGGCCGGCACCCACCGCTGTCCCCGCGGGCCCTGCGCCGCTCCCCGACACGCCCCGGCCCCTG
>VZRL01003719.1:1195570-1223841 GCA_013397895.1 Origma solitaria | reverse complement strand
GGGGCGCGGCGAGGACGCGCTGCTGCCGCCGCCCCCGGCTCTGCCACCGCCCCCGCGGGCGGGAGCCGCTTTCGGTTTCATGGCAACCCCCGGGCGGGGAGACCCCGGCGGCGGCACCGCCCCGCCCCGCTCCGCTCCGGGCGAGGAAGCGACGGCGTCCCCCTGTCTCCTCGGGGACGGCGGCTCCGGGAGCCGCTGCGGGGGAAGGCTCCCCGGCAGCCCATCCTCACCAACGCCGGCCCCGGGCTCACCACACCGCCCTGCAGCATCCCGAGCGCCCTGCGACGTTCGGTGGGATGGGGACAGCCGTCCCCCGCAGGCCGGCGAGTTTTGCAGGAGGGGGTAACGAGGAGCAGCGCTCGGACACCGCGCTCGCTGCCCGCCCGCCTGCCGGGAGGGCAGGGAGCTGCTCTTTCATTATTTACACCTGAGGCACCGAAAGAGCGAAAAAAAGCCCGTGCTAAGCCGGCAAAGGACACGGGCATGCCACATGCCAGTTATTATTTGCTATTACTATATTACTATTACATGCCAGTATTACCGGCTAGTGAACCGTGCCGAAGGGCTCCTTGCAAAGGCAGGCAACACCGCCCTCCGCCAGCCAAACAGTTCTGATGGTTTGAGGGCTTTGCTGCTCGCTCCCCATCACCCGCCGCTGCACTTTGTTCTGTCTCTCACATTAAACCACTTCTAGGAAAACCAGTCTCTAAGGAACACCATCCTAGCACACGCACAAAAAGCACTAAGGCTAACAAAAAAAGAAACAATTGGGTCACGTTATCTGGATTGTCTTCAGAGGAGCTCTAAAACCAATATGAATAAAATAATTTCAGAAAGATTCTTCTTTTGCTAAAATGACTCAGAATTATCACTCCCGAGGGAGTCAGTCCATATTGCATAGAATCTGGGACTCCAGTGAAGACATTACTACACCAGACACTTTAAAAAACACTCCTTCTTGCAAAAATTGGGGGTTTTTTAAACTGGCTTTTACAAATATTCTGATTAGTCTGGTTAGGAGTTGCCAGGAAGTTCACAGGAAGATCCATCAGAACAACAGGCATTATGTTTCTGTAATTGAATATTTATAAATTTAAATGAATAGTTTAGAGATGGGATCAGGTTCCCAAGGTGGACATTGACTGCACTATCCTCACAGTGCAGAATATAATTCCCCAGAACAGTGCTTTGTGGGGACAAAGATCTGTCAATAAAATAACCAGATATCAGGGTGCAGGCATTAGTTTTAAAATCCCAACTCTTAAGGCTCAGTGAGCATAACAGGAAGCCTGGTCTGCATTAAGACAAATCCTTGAAACTGCAGTAGAGATCACAATCCCTGAATCTCAGTGCTTCCTTTTGTGCCAGTCCAAGGGAAAATTGCCAAGTCAGTAACAGCAATGAGGATTTATTGTGCTGCTAGAATTCTTTCAGTGTACACAACTGCACTAAAAAAGAGCTTTAAAATTAAAGAATTGACACAACTAGAAAGCAGCAGCCTTCACTAATGGTAAATATGAAGTAATTATTTTCCAAAGTTGTACTTCAGTGTTAATTTTGAGGATGCCTGTTGAATAACTAAATAGTCCAGATACTGTTGCCTGCATATTCTGCTTCTCCTCCATACCTGACTGTACATTTTTGATGCCTAATTCATCAGCAATGGACTGTGAGTAGTGTTAAAGAGTGTATGTTTGCCTTTTATATCTCGTATACAACTGCCTAGGATCTTAAAGAAGATGTCTATCCCATCAATGACTGGTTTCACTCACTCTGAGAAAGGCAAACTGTTGAGATTTGGCTACTTCATCCTCAGGAAAAGCTGGAAGGTCAGCATATTTAGCAGAACCAGAGCTGTGTTCAGTACCATTTCCACTGCACCATTGCTAGCTTCTCTACAACTTCCCCTGCAATGTGAAATGTAGCTCCAGTCACACCATTTCATGGTGCTTGGCTCTGCTTTTGCCTGACAACCACATTTCTGCCTGGCCTCAGCTGTAAATTCAGTCTATTCCTTCCTTTTGCTATAAAGAGGCACAACACAGTTCTAGTAACCTTCATCCCAAACTATTCCCTAAACTCTGCAATTTGGCTCTATCCGTACACAAACTCCCACATCTCTAAGCTGCTGGTTTGTGTTCTGTTCTTGATGCATTGTGAGGTTTCCAGAACAAAGGAAAATCCCAACACTCAGGATGAACAAAAACCTAAGGACAGAAGTACCTAAATCCTTTTGCTCAGGAGCAATAAATTAAACTGCTTTACTATGATGTGCAATGTTTAGTGATTGTTTTATTAAATGCAGAAAATACCTGCTCAACTTCGTACCCATTCTGATTTAAAGTGCAACAATTAAATCTGATAGTTCTTGTACATCCATATTTTGCAAGTGTTGTTTGTAGAATACATGTTGTTCCGATTATGCCTTGCATTTGTAAAATGTAATTTTTTAGTACCGTTTTGCTTTATTAACTAAAATAAACTGTACAAAAAGCTGTAGAGTTACATTAGCTTTGAACAATGTAGGATACACGTTCTCTGCCAAACGTTAGTGTGCAAACATTGTACATTTTTTAAAGTGACAAAATTAAGCCAACCTTGAAGTCAGAGTTCATTACTACATTATAAAACAGGAGACTAGATATGGCAAAAGAAATTTCCCACTGAAATCAACACCATTGTATAATTTTATTTCTAATTCTTAAAAAAATATAAATGAATTTAGAAGAGAATCACAGTATAAGGGCCCTAACATATTAGACCATTACAAGGTACATAAAAATAGAAGACACAGATTTCTTTGAAACTTTAATCCTTTGATTAAGCAGCAAGCATATCACTCTCCAGGCAAACACTGCTTAAAACAAACCCTACCCCCCAAAACAGGACGTGCAAACTGTATGCACATATTCTGCAAAGCACACAATAAAGACATTTTGCTATGTACATACTTATTTAGTACTACAAATGCTAGGAGTTCCCTACTGTGTGCTACAGTGTATGTAAATTAAGAAATACTACCCTATCTATCTCTGGCCCTCCCTCCCCCCTTCAAATACAGCACCTTTGCCCAGTTATAGAATATTTAAACAAGATTAAACGGAATTACAATGTACTGAAGAGCTTTATAGCAGTTGGTGGTGGCCAACTGTACTGTAACACCCAACATTCTGCATACTGAAGTCTATCGACAAGAGACAAGACAAAAATTAGCAGAGGTACAATACACACACCTGGGAGACTCAATGCTTAAAAATAAAATAAAAAAAAAGAATAGAAAAAAAAATCCTAAAGATGAATCTTATCACTAACAATAAAACTGTAAAAATGTACCAGCTTGGTTTTGTATTGGTTTTAGAGACCAGAGAGCAGCCAGGTTTGTGGGTAGCTGGTGAGGGCACACTTAAAGACTCATGACTCCCAGAACACAAGTTTCCATGACCACGAATTCCTTGGTGCTTGTTTTAAAATTCTGCTTTTCTTAGGCAGGGGGTCATCTGATGCTCACATAGTGGCTAAGCACCTACTCTGATGCAAAAGAAAATTTGTAAGAAGGACCTTTCGTACGACACCTCAGCACACCAGTGAAAGCTTTCAGAAAGAAAAATCTCTCAAGTTTGATCTGAGAATATTTTTAAATGAAGAACTAAAACATAAAGGTCAACACTTTAACTGCAATTCAGGCTACAACTATCAAACTTTAGGACTAGATTTTCAAATGAAATAGAATTTGATAGTACAAGAACTTCCCTTTGCACATAAAAAAAGATCTTATCTAGCGGCTAAACTGATCATTAGACCACCCAATTTGTCTGTAAAAAAAGGCCTAAGGAGAGCACATCTCATTTGCAAGTAATGTCAAATAGTCTCATTTTAGTCAAAGGCAAATCTAGTTAATAAAAAACATGGATTTAAAAAGATTTTTAGACACCATTTCAGCTATAAGCAAAAATAACTTTCTAAATAGTATGACAATCAACATGAATATTATTACATAATGAAGAATGCATTATTTTTCAGTAGCTTAATTCAGATCACACAGTTTCAAACAGTGCTACTCATATTTGGAGCCTGGTTTACATGGAGGGTAGAAGTATCTGCTTTTAAACAAAAAACCCCCATACATACACAGAAAGACCAACCAACCAAAAAAACAAAAAGAACCACTCCACAAACCAAACCAAACAAAATTAGAAAAATACACCCCAAAACACTGCTGGGTATCAATCAAGGTTTCAGACAGGAATGCAGTGAAATGAGTTTCTTTCAAACTCCTAAAATTTGGAAGCAGTATTAATATCTAAATGCAGGTTTTACTGAGTTAATAAAATAAACAAACACCCCTTTCCTCCCCCCATACCCTCAACTCATGTAATGACTTTTGCAGAAATATAACAGGAATCAAGAGATAATCACTTAAAAGTAAGACTGGGTTGGCACCAGGTAACGATTCTCATGATATTCTACCAGCACCACCGGCCTCTACACTTCCCTTGTTAATTTTCAAGCAAGGTATCAGTGATCCAACATACACGAACTGCAGACAGTCATTCCCAGAGGAATGGAATTTTACTGTACTTACATTAGAAGAATTAGTGGAATAACAAATTAAATGAACACTTCTTGCTAGATGGTTCCTCTCCTGTCATCCCCCTGGGGTGGTGGAAGCTGCTGCCCGTCTACCCTGCCCAGCCCACAAGACTGCAGCCTGAAACTGGACTCCTGCTTCCAGTTAAATTCTATGAGTAGAACACACATGAGATTTAATAAATTTGGTACAGTAGCTCATTGAGCCTTCAGAATACTCTGAAAGAGGAGTTTTTAATAAGCCCGTACCTTTTAAAACAAGAGAAAGTGTTCTGGGAAAAACATGAGGAGAAGACCTACATTTTACAAGTGTGTGAAACGCTTCTACTGTTATCTAAACAGGGACAAACATTCTGAACCCAAAGCTGTTATTTGCTTTTACTACAAGGTAAAAAAAAATTAATAAAAAAGTCACACACACACAAAAAAACCAAACACTACATTTAAGTCTCCTACAATATTATCTATTTCTAGATTTGCCAGACTGCTTTCCTGTAGTTAGATGGTTGACTATAAAGAACTGCAATAAAATAAATAGAGTAAAAATCAGTTAAACAAAATCTTGGTGTGTTGAACATTTATTCATTTAAGAAGTTAGCTTCCTTCAACAGTTATTCATACAGAGGAGGGCTGCAGTGTAGGCATTGTTCTGCTGTACAAGTCTTCCGCATAAAAATATTTTTATACAGGTGGTGATTGATGGTGCTCCATTTCAAGTTCTTAGCTTGCTCCTCTGGAAAAATGGTCTGACACCTGTGAAGGCTCGCTCTTTTCTCCCCTTCATTATTTGGAAAAAAAAAAAAAAGTACATCGATAGGATTTTTCAAACGTGGGAGTTAGCATAATTCCGCTTGCTCTTGTTCAGTGCAGAGTGGACTGGGATTCTGTCTGGATGCCGATGAGCGAGGGCGGCTGCTGGCCGCCGCCCGCCGTCAGCACGGGCCGGGGGTTGAGGCGAGGCGGCATGGAGCTAGCGGGGCGGATGAGCGGCGGCGGCGGCTGGTTCAGGCTCGGCCGCGGCTGGATGAACCGCGCCTGCTGCTGCAGCGGCGGCGGCTGGCGGTGCAGAGCGGGAGCGGCGGGAAGGGCTGGACGAAGTAACGGGGGCGGCTGGTTTAGAGTTGCCATGGGAGCGGCAGGTGCTGGAGCAGATGCCTGTGCTGGAGGTGAAGGGCCTAAACACTGAGTGGCCGGAGTGCTTTGTGCCTGCGCAAAGGACAGAGACAAGACGGCGTGAGCAGCCAGCCCGGCCGGGACGGGACGCGGTGGGGCTGCCGCTGGCCACTACACAGGAAACAGCATTTTAAAACAATCAAACCAAAGAACTGAGAAGTTACCGAAACGAAATCGCCAACCAAAACATTATAGACAGCAGAACTAAAAATATTTACGAAGCAAGTCTTCTTCTAGAACAAGAAGTGTATTTTAACACTAAAACAGTAACGTGATCGTCACTATCAAAGGTGCAGTCCTGCTCCCAGCTGGTTAACGACATTGGCTGAAGTTCTATGCAAGCTCATCATCATTCTTTAGAATGCGGTTTGCCACTCCACACCAGTTAACCTTATATTTTATCACTAAATAAAATGCTGTTCCTCAACCCATGCTTACTTATTTCTGGTACACAAAACACACCTCATCTTCTTCATCAGTGCTCTTTCCTGATGGCACATTAGAAGTATTTTTTGTGTCCTCCCCTAAAGCAGAAGCATCACCATTAGAAGCCAGGGTTCCTTGTTCCGCTTCCCATTCCTGCAATACCTCCTCTAAGTTAAACCGACGCCTGTAGTTTACAAAGAAGTTCTTCACTTGGCCAACAGTCTTGTTGCCAATTACATCTGCAATAGCTTGAAAATCTTTACCATATTTTCGGACACCTGGAAGGCAAAGTAAATAACATAGCTGTGAAGGATCAGTCAGACACAGCTACGTGTGATGTATTTATAAAGAGAACCTATGGGACCTGCAAACCGAGGACTCGCTAATTAGGAGAACTTCTCAATTAGGAGAAGGCCTCAATTTCCATTAAAACAATGTAATTTTTAATAGCACAGCTATCAACATACAAATCAAGAACTTTATTAAAAAGTCATTACCCATTCTTCTTAAAAGATCCTGGCTTACTCACCAAGCCTGTCAACCTAAAACCACAGAGATCTGGCCTCTGACAAACACAGTAAATCCTTCATTGGGCTCACAGTAAGGGCAGAAGCCCAAGACCAGCTCAATGGAGGAGGAAGAGTGACCAAGTATGTGTGTAGAGCTGTAAACAAAACATAATGCTAGAAATGTCAAGTGACAAACACTGATAGCTCCGACAGGTTCCCTCCATGCCAGCTGCATGCAGATGGTTCTTCCCCACAGCCAGCAGGGCAGGTGTGGCAGAGGGCAGAACGGGAGGGCACAGCTCACTAAATCACAATATCCTGCTCATTCCTGCACTCATGACATGCTCTATTCAGGCTACACAGAGCAGCTGGCAAGTGTTCACCTCACAAAGTCAGTTTGAAGCTTTCATTCACAATTCAAACTGGGTAGAAAAATCTGGGGCTTTGGGACAACCACCTGGGAGAATGTAAATAGGTATAAGCTACTGGTGTCTGCTTATAAAATAGCCCAGCACAAGCCTCCAGGATTAAATCCCCTACTGAGAAGCAGCATGACAGGTGATCTTTGCATTGTTCTTTTCATTAATTTTTGTGCTGACAGTAATAGTCACTTTTGTGTATGAGCACTTCAAAAGAAAATACCAACACATATTTTTTAATACTTCTAAATCTACATTTGCATGTAACACAAAAAACTACTGAGTGCAACATTCCACAGTTTTTAAGTTATAACAAAATCAATATTTTTTTATTAAAATTTGAGTTGTATTTAGAATATGTGTTTAGTTCTTCCTATCTCCTGCTTAAGAAAAAAAAAAACTTCAACCTCTCTCACCTCCTAGAACACAGCTTTTAGCTGAAAAAAGTATATTTTTAATTACAAGTGTCACAAAGTTTGGAGACTTTAAGAAATAAACCAGTTTTGTTCCAGAGTGAGTAAACAGAAGACTCATTTTTTTCCACTGTCAGTTATGCATGAGTGAATTACAATTTGACTTTTCCTCTGAAGTTCATGATAGCTAAACTCATTTGAAACATATTACAGGACTTAGAGGACAGGCGCTCCTTCTCATTACAGGAAAAGAAATTTATGCCTGATTTCATGCCTCACTTCAGAAAATGAAGCAAAGTGTTCAGAAAGTGAGAGTTGTTTCAAATCTGAAAGCTATGTTCCTTTTCAACTTAATTGTGAAGAGTGTGACCTTCAGTTTGTTCTGCTCCTTTCTACTTTCCTCCTTATGAGGCACTTCTGATGTGGTAATGCACACTCCCTGCAATTTAAAAGAAAAGTTCACCTCCAGGATAGTAAGAAATTCTGCAGCTGAAGCTGATGTTTCAGCTGTCAAGAGCCCAGCTACATTATTTAGTATCTTTTCTCAGGCCTAAAAAAGAATACAACCCTCCTGATTGCAGGAACCTTGGAAAGACTTCAGAGCCACGTGGGAGGGCATGGATCCAGGCAAAGCAAAGACAGGCATTTGGCTCTGTGCTTTATCAGCTCTACAAGGTATCAGCTACACTCTTTAAAAGCTGTGTGTGCCCACGGAACACTGCCTCCAGTATTTTAATATTCTTTGTCTGCCCTACCATTACCACCCTTACTAATTTATAATGAACGTGAAATGTCCACTGCAATATATCGAACATGCTGTACAATTAATCAAGTGAACAAGGTGCCTGGCAAAACAAAGCACATTTCTGTTGGAAAACTAATTCAGACCTTTAGTGATTTCAGCCTTTTCTGTTACTATGCTGTCTATACTTCTTTCCTCCTTTACTCCGCAAAATGAGTGCGCCCGTTGGCTAACTTCAACTCAGGTTGTCAAAGACAAGGTCTTAAAACCTATTATTTCCAAGCAAACAGCTTGAAAACAAGGTATCTTGCCTTCACTGAGAACTCAACTCTAAAAAAAAAAAAACAAACCAAAACCAAAAACCTAAAGAAAATAAAATTTCCTTACTTTAGCTACACACAGCTACTCACACTACTCATTTTGGATTCTTTTCAGTGTTTTTTACTACCACAATGACGTATTTAAAGCCTTTCAAGCTACAGAAGAAATAGAGAAAATTCACTGCATGTTTATGAAACTTTAATGTACAAGGTGATGGCATATCTGCAAGAGTTGTTGCCAAGACATCATCCTTGTCAAACTGGTACACATTACTTATGCATCCTTACACAAATTCAGTGCTAAACGCCATCAAATTATTTCTCACATGTTTAATCCGTTATTCAATAAAAATAATTTTATTAGGCTGATGAAGTGAAGCTCAAAAAGGACGACTCCATAGCCTCACTTCACATGTATGAATGGTTTTGTCCCAGCTCATTTGAAAGAAGCCCAGATCACAGGAATCCTTCAAGCTCTTCACAACTTTACCCAGCTGCAAAGGTGTGCTGGAACACGTGCACACTCTGGATTACAGCATTTCATCTTCTATGTCCCTCTTGGAGAAACTCATAAATCCAAGTTCAATGCTGTTTACACTGCTTCATGTTGTACAGCACAGCAAACACAAAATATTAATCAGGGTGCAAAGCAATATGATACAGCACCACAATGAGGCAGAAATAGTTAATGGGAGCTGCAGTTTCACTGTGATGGGAGCGCAGTGCTCCTGGCAACTATCTTATGTAGAGTTAGATCCTGATTGTCCCAACTGCTTTTCCCTGCAATGCCATGGAAGTCACGCACTGCTTTTCAATGCAAATTTTGTTGTCTTGAACAAGTGTTAAAACATCTTTGCAATCGCATTTTCCTATGGCCAAGATCCTAGTCTGAAAATACGATCATGCTCATACATTTCTATACATAAATGTTTGTAATTTAAGAACACTAGGTGATGAACTAGCCCATTACATTCAACAATTATCCAAAGCTGAACTGTTACCTGATAAATTACACTGCGAATATATTGGCTCAGAGATTGTAAGTCTGAGTCCAGAACCCCATTGCAGGCACCCACACTGCTTTTAAGATTACACACAGCTCTATTTTAAGACAAGTTTTCTCATTACCTCCTTCTTAGTTACTGGCAATCTCTTGAGATTAGCCTACAGATGAGTTTTTTCAAGTTTAGGAAAAACAGTACCAAAGTTATATTACTGCAGATTATTCTTATGATTTCCATGGTTATATTTATTGTCCAAATTCAAGGGAACAAATTGCATAAGTGCCACCTACCTGCTTAATGCTTATGATTTCTGTAAAATTATTAAAAGCATATGCCAAAATATATCAATACATTTAATGAAATAAATTTATTTTGAAGTGTACAGACTAAATGTCCCCATGCTCAAGTCAACTATCAAGTCCAAGCCTAATGCACATTATGGAATCTTTTAGTAGAGCAGCTGTGGCTACCTTCTTCTAAAAACAGTCAGGGAAAAACACAGCATGGCCCCCTCATGCCTGGAGTCTACTACATCAAGCAATTACTTTGAAGCAAGAGATCAGGGTCCTTAGCCTGAGGGATGGGAGGTTAATACCTGCAGCACTCTCATTGCAGGAGGGAGAGTGAGCAGCAGGTACGGGAGGGATAATTATAACACTTTGTTCTTGACATTATGATTCTCTCCCATCTCCATTTTATACAGTGACAAAGGAAGTGGACCATAAAGGAAACAATACATACAAGAAGCACATGCCAATGAAAATAGATTTCTTCCAGAAGGCCTGATTTCTCACCCTACCCTTAAGGCTGACTATCTTTATAAAACACACAACATACCCTAGAGACCAGAAGACTGGAACTCCTCTCCAAGGAGTCACCACCAACCCTCACTCTCTTTTGTCCAGGCTCCAGTTTATTTGTTTTGTTGGTCACACAGTGCCATAGCTGAACAAAAGCTGGATGTATTCTCACCACTTCCCAAACTGTTGCTTAGTGAGAACTCCATTAACTAAACTATGAAAAGGCAAGATGGTTTGAATCCTTTCATTCTAAGGCAGGCACAATGACCCTGGATTTTCCCCTTCTCCAGCAAGCCTTCTACAGCTTAGACTCTCATATTAGAGACAGGCTTCTCCTTCAGTTGCATCTGGGAACAACGTACTGAGATATTTAGCAATAGTGTGAGAATGAACTTAGGACAGAGAACAGTTTGGAGATGCAAATCCAAGCCTGAGGCATGTAAGTTGAAAGGCATGATTTAAGACACACCATGTCCTTTTGTATTTCCATTCACACTTCAAAATAAACTTAACTTTAGGTTCACTCATCTGAGTATTAAGTACCAGGTATGGCATACCTGACAACTTTACACTGATATCCTGATCCACTGAATATTTTACACTAAAACTCAGTCTCTTATTTTCAAGGTGAAGAATACAGAGGAATAAAGCAGATAGATATAACTGCGCTGAGTAAATTATCTTTATAAAAGATGATCCATATTAGTGAGTCAATATATAGACAATATATGCCTTCAAGACAGCATCTCCAGATACTTCCCTTACACGTTTCTTGACTGGGCAGTGCATACTAATCAAAGAGTCAGTTTTCCTCCATATAAATGAAATAACTGCAAACTAGCTGTATGGACAGCCTGCTAGAAAATGCTAGGTTTTTAGCCCAGTAAGACTGTTAGTCAAGCATCTATATTCAGCTTCAGACTTAAAAGACCTAATGGGTAGATACCTGCCCATTATTCCCTCATGAACAGAGAAAAGCAACTGTAAAGCAGATTTACTTCTGCTTTTTCCTACTTTAGGAATATGGAGATGTCTCAAATACTTCAAATTTTATTACTTTCACTATAGCTTTAGTCTTCCACCTTAGAGAAATTCATGTAAGATGATTTAGAAGATGATTGAAGGGACTTTCTGGCACTAATACAGTTGTTAAACCCTGCTTAGCTTTGCTCTTTGAAATTTAACATGGGTAACAGAAAATCTAGTGTCGTGTTGCTTGAATAAATGCCCTAAATATTCTCAATAGTTTTGCTGCTTTCCTGGTGACCAGATAAAGTTTAGCTTTCCATTAGAGGAAAATACAAACGTAAGCCTGAGCACCTCTTCAAATCCTTTGCATCAGATTTCAACTTGCTGCTACTATTAACATACCTTGTACTGCAAGAAGCTGCTCTTCTGTGGTCCAACGGGCATTGATTTTCTGATTAGACTATTAAAATTAGAAAAATGGCACAAAGATCATTAAATTGTTTCAACAGCTGCAAAATATCTGAGCATCAATGTGTTTTACTTGCACTGTGTTTTGCAAAATAGGTAATAAAAAGCAATAAATTTATAGTTTAAGATTGTTTTCATGAAGAGGAAATAATATTTATGAATTTGAGCTTAAAACTATGCCAGTAGTTTTTCCTCTGTTTTACTGCAGTTCTTAGTATCAGCTACATAATAACTTATGCACAAGCTAATGATCTTTATGCAGACAGAATTTGAATTTATAGTAACATTTATCTAAACTGTTTGGATTTGGTATTTAGAGCATTTTGCCTTCATGTTATGTTTCATATCCCAGCATTTAAAACAAGCAAAGAGAGAACTTCAGTAGTAATAGATCATTCATTTCAGATGCCAAAGTGTATCTTGTGTCATGTTTTCACACAGAACACAGAATTTATCACTGGCAATCCACATTACCTACTTTTATTCCAAAAAGCCCCCATGTACCAGGGCTCAATTTCAGCTCCCTGTTATAGTGAACAGACATGACATTTCATTTTTTTTCTGCTTATTTTTTCAACCAGTTGCCATTAAAAAAAAAAGCCTACCACCAATTTCTTGTAAGGAAGCCAGACTCCCCCCTGCACGTAATTTAATGGATCCTGTTTAATCTGCAGGTGGAGTACAAACACTGGCGGTAGCAAAACACATTTCTGCAGCTTCCCACTAATGTAAGTGCAAGGCCACAAGTTTTAATATTTATTCTGATTTACCTCAGGAGGTTTGAATTCTTCAATCCCGCCTTCCATTTTCTGTTTAAGTGCACTGTTTACTTGCTTAGCATTTTGAACCTTGGTCAAAAACAACAAAGTTAATCAGCTCCACAAAGAAAGTTGGTCACTTTACACATTTATCTTCACTAGGATTGCCACAAGTGTACCTCCTAAGTTAGAAAGAGAAATATTATGGTTTAAGGCTTCACTACTTTTAACTGTTTAAAAAAAAACTTACAAAAACAAAACACAGCACAGTTTACTATGGAGAAAAAAAAAAATTAAGCCAGTCTCTCAAAAGAACAGTTTGTCTGCAAGAATATTAAAAGCTGTTCATAACAAGTAAGTTTTGATAAGGATGCATATATTCTTCAATGAAAAATACTCTAGACACAAAACTTGATTCTTAGAAATGTGAGATGTATTGCATTTATTAACTTATTAACTTCTTCCTTCTAAAAAAAATAAATTCATGAGATGTTTTCAATTAGTTCCTTCTGACAGATGCTTTATATTGACCTTAGATCATTGTGATTTTCTTCGGGGGGATTCTTGAAATTATTTTAAATATTTCTTAGTTTGTAAAAAGGACAGAGCTTCCAAATTGTACATATACATATCTATGAACCACTTAAATCTGACAGTGATGCACATAAGGTAACATAGGTAAGAAAATAGTTTTGCATACTATGGTGCACAGCTATTACAAGGGTTCTTAAGTATGGACACAAAAGCAGACAACTCAGTGGGAGATTCCAAAGGCTGCATCTCTGAGATCACTGCAAGAAAAAAAAAAAAAAGAGAAACACAACCTCAAGGCTGTAACTCACCTACACTTAGGGTAAAGAGTGAAACCCACCTATGCTATTTAGCCCCCAAGTCCTGCTGTGACAGCAAGAAGCTTATTTCTCCTGTAAAAGAATGTAAGGGAGCAAAACCCCATGGAAGAAACCCTTTATTTGCTCCTTGATTTTGCAACATGGCAGCTCTATAAGGAGGCAAAAATTCCAGAAGATAAGCCTTGACTCTGTAGCCCCATCGCTCCTAGAAAGTAAGCATGCATGTAACCGCTGTACCCTCAGAAGCTGAATAATTACATTTCAACTTGAAATGCCAAAATTTAATTTCTTCATGCAAAGGACGCAGGCAATTTTCCTCTTAAAGGTGAAGACTACAAAGCTTTTCTAAATTTAGTAAGTAGAAAACTTATCAATTCAAACAGAGAAATAAGTAGGCCCATGATTTCCATACACCTCCCATACTTTCATAGTATGTGGGAAAGGACATCCAGAAAAACAGCTATAATTTAAAGCATAACAAATGTAATTTCCTCTGCTCCATTGGTCTTATTTTCACTTTTCACATAAATACTTCCAGCAAAGTTAAAAAAAAAAAAATCAAATCAAACATGACTTTGGATTTTTTCCTGTCCCCAAACCTGTAGCACTGTTTTAATGCTACTCCCCCCCTTTTTTTTAAGTAAAAAGTCATCTTGCTTCGTTTTATCCAAAAGAGCAGACGAACGTAAAAAACTAAACTGAAGAACAGCTACTGTCCAGCATTTGTGGTGATAACTGTGGAACAAAATGAGGAAGACTCACATTAAAGAAGTTTCAGAATCTTCACAGATAATCTTCAAAACCATTACAATCAGAACAATCTGAGATGAAAAAAAACAAAAAAAACCAAGACCAATAACCCATGGTACCTGTCGCTTTAACGAGATTAGTTCCATATCCAGCTGTCTAAGAATTGTGTTGGCTGCATTGGGACTACAGGAAACAGCTATCACATCTTCCTGGGTCAGGTACATGCCTTTTGGTGGCCGGCATTTGGAACGCTGGGAATGGTGGCGATGCTGCAAGCTCTGATACTCTCTTCTACCCAGACCTATTTTGCTGGTCTGAACAGGCTGCTCATTATTGCCCTTTAATTTACAAGAAATACATCATTAAAGAAGAACAGTATCTTGCATACAACTTTACTAAAAAGAATGAAGTATCAGATAGCATTGTAATATTGTCATAAATATGACAAATAAAACTTAAGCTAAGATCCTCCTTTGCATGTAGTATGCAACTATGTCTTGCAGAAGAATTGATGGAGCATACGAGTCATCTGCTGGGTAAGCCTGCATTGGTCTAAGAAAGGTCAGTTTTCAAAACTTTTTTTAAACATGGCCACAAATACAATAAATGTTACAGAAATCCCAGTCTGAATACTGTGACAGAGGGCAAACATTGAGAACCTCTTACGTACACAGAAGGTAAAGAATGCACATGTATGTATCTTGTTTTTAAAGCAAATAATCAGTGACTTACACATTTATTTCTGATCAGATATGAAGAATTTGGGCAAAGATTAAGGGAGAAGAACAACAAAGTCAACCAGGCCAGGCAAGAATGCAAAATGACATCTCTCCCTGCTGTAGGCACTCTACGGACAGAGATTGTCCTGTTTGGTTTGGGGTATGGAGGGGGTACTGATTAGAGATTTGAAAGAGAGATTACAGACATACTGGTGCAGTCATAAAAAACTATGTAATTTAAAAAACTTGAGCCTTTGTTATTTGCTTCTTTGGAGAGGAAAGGAACGGTAAAGAGGAAATGAAGAGTTTGTAACTGTTTTGATGTTTGGGCACCTAAACATTTCAGCTTTGTCTTCAATGGGCACCACTGCACAACAGCTACTCTGCGTGTATGCGACTCCCTCAGAGCAACTGAGGGGTTTCCCTATAGACCAGGAGCAGAGACACAGAAATTACTTTCTCTGCAAGGGTTTTCTAATTCAAAGCAATGCTTAGTACCAGAACAGAAAGAGGATTCAGGCTTTTCCCTACTTCAAGCAGCTCCCTACTGCTCCTCCCTGCTGGCATCCGTGCATGTTAAGAGGAGGTGGTGATCTGATCACAGTGACTGCAAAATGAAGTGCAGCAGCCATTATCATTATCATTATTTTCTGTAGTTGTAGTACAGAGCAGCAAACAGAGTCTTGTTCTACCACACTTGACCTTCTGCCATGTTCTCTTCCCCAGCTAATACAATATCTTAGTCCAGTCAACAGGCTTGAAAGGCCACCTTAAAAGCACTTAAGGTAACGCTCTTCCTTGGAAAATTGATGTAGAGCCTTACATCTTTGTTATCTAAAAATTTCAAGGTTAAGTTTACTTCTGCTCTGATTATACCATTTGGTTTTTTGGTTCTGCCTTGCTCTTTCAGTATGAAATTGCAATTCCTCTCTGCTCAATCTGGATTTAAAGTGAAAATATGCTCTCACACTTTTGTCTTGCCAAGATAGAGAGTTTAGGTTATTTTAGTTTTATCTGGTAACAGAAAGTTTCCATTGCTCTGTGTGTTCAAGCAGCCTACTCAGTTTATATTTTGCTTCAGAAGTGAAAGTACGCAAATCCTACCAAAACTATTAGATCACAAAATTATCTTGTGCAGATCCAAATAGCTCACCAGAAACTACAAACCTATTTGTCCTGTTCCTAGAAGTCTATCAACACACTACTTGCATCCTGGCCTGCATGCAATGATTCAAACTATAACCAAGTAAATTGAACAAAACAGCCCTTATTTAGACATGGCTAAGGCAGCAACTAGATTGCAAGGACATTGTTTAAATGGCATAAAAGTAAAAAAGGTACACTATCAGACCATGTGACATTTCAAGTGCTATAAAACATATCCCCATGTTAAAAAAAATAGTCTCAGACTCTTTCACAGAAAGGGGCAATTGTCCTTTTTTTTTCCCCAAGGCCAGCTAGATAAAGGGATACATTGAAGGTCACTACAAAGCTCAGAACAGAATCTAAACCTATCAGTTTCTTACTCAATATCATTTTTGTTAGAAGTGCAAAGCTTTATTCATAATCCTAGATACCACTTCCTGAGAGTGCTGAAGTTTTGCATAACCTCTCCTCTCATTCTTTGGAAGCATGAACTGGCTGATTCAGGAAAATCACAAATGCCTAAAGCTGATCAAAGAAACAATCAAACATTTACACACTTCAATGTGTTTTTCTAGTCCTGTTCAGAGATAGTTTAATGTTTACAACAAGAACTCAAACACCCCCTAAAACCTGAACGTAACCTGCACATAGCAGTCATCTGCAAAGCTAACAGTAAGAGCTCATTAAGAAAAAAAGGTTTTTCTCTACATTTATTAGTAGAAAGCATCTCAGTAAAACCACGTATTAGTTGAAATGCATCACCTCACTGTGGCTTTGAACAAACAACAAAAGTTGTTCTTAGAAAAATGTAACAATTTTAAAATTCAAAGAAAACATTCTGATTCAAATAATTCACAACCAGTAAAACTGTAAACATATTAACAAGACTGATGCAGGGAAATACTGTTTTACCAGGTTGTGAGAGCATTTATGTCATATAAAACCTGAAGATCTCTCAGGACACAGTGGAGGTTATGGAAGATACATTCACCAAATGGCCAAAATACATGATAAAGTTCTTATTAAAAAGAAGTTGTCAAGATCTTGACCACTTACAGACCCTGTGATTTCAGCAGGCTGCAAGCTAAATCTCTGTACTACAACTCACTCTCCATAGTATCACATTCACTGAAAACAAACAAACTGACATTCACCATTAAGTTATTTGTTACCTCCTTTTTGGCTTCTTTTTTGGGATCATAATCACTATCATTTCCATCCATTGGATGAGTTTCTTCTACGTCATCATCACTGAAGACAGATTATAAAAAAACTGGTCACTTAATTACTTTTTAAACCTGAATATAAGAATGTACCAGGATAAGACAGAACCATCTACTCAAATTTATCTATTCTATGTACATGGCATCCCAAAACTACTTGCAGTTTACAAAAACCAGCTGTTACAAGCATATTTTCTGTATTAAATTCTAGTAATTATTATGATAAACAAGCAATCCTAAACCATAGTTTTAAAGTTACTTTAAGCAGTGCTGGTACTGCTGCGAAGAATTTTGGTGGCACCTTTCTTCGATTCAACCACTTGTGCCAGCTTGAACAGTTATGTGGCCAACTATATACCAAGGCTAGAAAAAAAACCTCTTTTGCCTCATTAGCTCTAATAGACCAATTTTCCAACCACTACACCAGGTGAGTAAACCCTTGCTGAAGTCTGTGGGGAGCATAAGGCAACAATATATGATGGGAAAACATGGGACTGCTTTTTCACCAAAGTGCTTAAAATCTAGCAATTTAGGGGAAGGAAATCAAATCTGCTGAATTAAATCAAAGAGAAAAGGTTAAAAAGAAAACAGTCAATTTAGAGCCCAATCAAGTCATTCTGACAATATAATTTCTGAATAAATTAATGCAAAACCACAGTAAAATTTCTAGTTACTACCAAAACCCCCCAAACTGCTATATTAAAAGCAAACTGATTTTAGCCTGTAATTTTTCAGAAACAGGGTCACTAAATAAGCATATGAACTTTGGATTTCAGGAGTTATTGAAAATAACATATAATTTAGAAGACCCCTTTTGCTCCAGTTATGCAGTTTTCTATAGATATAAAATTATAGCTTCCAATATAAACATAGATTATGTTACTTATACATGCAATACATAACATCTTTCACAAAGGGCAAGTTAATACTCAAGTATACGAAGCACAATATAATTTTATTGCATAGTAACTAGGAGAAATGTTATTTCCTTTTATGCAAGACAACATAAAACTATTTTGAGCTTTAACTCTAACTGAAAGCAGTTCTAAGTCTCCTAATAGAAAATACTTTTTATATAAAGTTTTGTTATAAAGCAATACTTAGGTATTCTTACTCCTACAGCTCTTTACAGTGGTTGAACTTTCGGTTTTAATTCCACATTAGTTCAAAAATCCAGAACAGACAAACAGACAAAAAAATCCCAACCCCCAACCCCCCAAAAAAACTCCCACTCTCCTACACAGACAGTAAAAAAGACTTAAGGATTTTTTAAATCCTTGTTTCTACAGTTATCCATTAAAGCTCTCTCATCTATTATTACAACTCACACAGACTGGCGTGATAAAGTTCTTAAAGCACAGGGACCTAACCCCTTGCTAAAATCAGAGACATCACAACAGGGGCTCAAACCTAAAACACATGGGTCACACTGAAACAATGGCTAGAAATTACTCCCCATCTCTACTTAGGAAGACTTCAATCTCTGGTTAGCGACTTAACATAAAACTTACCTGTCACCTTGATTATTTCTATTAGCTAGTTTTCGAGCCTGACGATCCATCAAACTTGTCCTAGAGCGAGTTTTTTTCCAAGAATAGTAATATTTTACAAGGCTTGCAATGGTCTTATCTGGAAGCTAGAAAAATTCATCGATACATTAACATTTTTAAAAATTAAAATTAAAATTCTACCCATAATTATAATTCTTCTCTGTTTATAACCATCTTTAAGATATAACAATATCTTAAATGCAATGATAAGATAGAAAGGAGGGAGGTATTTCATACATATTTTTAAAAAGTGGGAAGGCTTCTTTTCATCAGAGTGAAAAAGCTGTATGTCCAAGAGTCATGAGGAAATTATATCTTATATTCAAGGTTCTTCCTGAAGCTTTTACACAGAAATCTACATGAAATTTTAGCCCAATAGAAGCCTTTGCTCTTAGTGCATCTGAGCTGTTTAATGCTTCTGATTAAAATATTACTTTACCATTTGCTGGATCCTGTGAAAGCTCTTTCCATGGAAGCTAAATGCTTGTTCAAATAGGACTTTATCTTCAACTGTCCATTCATCAGGGAAAGGAGTGAAGTTAGGGAGATCCGCAAGGGACTTCTCAATATTGTGTTTATGCCAGAACAACATCCCGAGAGCCTTTGAAAAGAAATAGTCCCTCTTTGGATTTAGTCAATTTTCTAAAACATTGAGGCAAGTTAAATAAAAACAGGTAATTTATTTATTTAAAATAAAATTTGACTACCAGAATCCCTGCTCAAAATGTATTTACAATTTTATTGGCTATTTACTATAGGTTACAAAATTCTCTTTGGAGACAGTGGGCACATCTATACTTTGTTAATGGTATGAAAGCCAGACAATTTAAGGTTGGCATGGCAGCAGTAATTCTAGAGCAGCATGAACTAGGCTGAGAGGCTCAAATCTGACCTGCTTTCTTATTTACAGGCATATATCACCTACACAGTTCCTTATAGGCCTTTATTACTCGCCCACTCGAAAAAGAAAATAAGAATACTTTTCAGTAGCCAGAGGATCATCCAAAATGCAAGTCTGAAAGTTCAAAGTGAGAATGGTCTTTCTACAACTCTCCAATCCACAAATAACAGCACGGCCACTTCCAAGTCATGTGCACCTAATAAGGAATGGAAATTTAAGTACACTTTCTTACATAATTTTATTTCTTGATATTCTAAAAGAATCTTATGTTCATTAGATTTTCTGCCAGAGAATCACTGACAGATTTGATGCCAAATGTGGCAGGGGATTCGGGAAATGTAATCCACTCAGTTTCAATCATACAGCGCAGACACGAACATCAGTTGTCTCTCCAACCCCCTGATTTCACATCTTCCAACAACCTGGACATAGCAAACCTCTGCTCTGGTTAAAATGGCAAGTGACAAGAATCTCTTGCAAAGATCATTTCTATTCCACTGTGAACAGTCTACAAATGTTTTGTACTGGAAGTTATTTTGAAAATCCATCTCTTGGAGACTTGAGAGCCATCAGTTCCCCCTCTCACCTAACAGAAGTCAAGGCACAAAGAAGCAACACCAAACCACAGCTATTTTGGACATTGTAACGCTGGCAGCCTCTTTGTCAGACAGCAGTTGATGAGCAAGCTTCCATCCTCCAAAACTTGATCATACAACTTTTCACTGGTACAGCAATTTTTTTTTTTTTCCAATAGGTAATCTCACTTTTACAGAGATTGGTTAATTTATGAAGAAAATTGCAACAGAACTACATCCAGACAAGCAAAGTTTTATCCTCGCTTTTAAAGGAATACTGACCAAAGGTCATTAAAGAAAAAGTGGACTTGCTTGTTACTTTCAGACCTAAAATTTGAGTCTGTTTCCTGCCTCTGAAAAAACCCACTCAACTGAGGTTGGTTTGCCTTTTTTTCAGTATGAAAGAAACCTTTTCAGTGCCATCCTGGTCAACTTACGATTCAAAATTGTGTTGTATTTGCATTCTAATACTAAACTTTAGATTTGTAAGCTGCTTCCCTAAGAAACTCTTTAGCTAAATATACACACACAATTGCATGACATGCCCAGTGTATCAAGAAACATACCAAACCTTTCAAAAGTGCACATTACAAGCTGAGCATGTCATGAAAACAAAGAGCTCAATCTTTTGCAGAGAATCCAGACCACAACTGTATGCAGATCCATTTAACTGCAGTGTTTGCTGCCGTGCCTGAAGAGAAACAGCGTTAATTAATGGTAACCAAGGGGAAAAATAAAAGAGTTGTGTTACAGTTTTATATTTAAAAAAAAGAACCTTTAAATGAGCACTCTCATTCCATAGCACTTACCTGTTCCACATTGTATCCATGTTTTTCCTTTGCTATTGCTATATATTCATCCACTGTAACAAAGAAATGTCAGAATTATTCTTTAGTAATCTTAGCTCTGCTTTATGACAGAATTAGCCATCTAACATGGCAAAAGAATCTCCCCACACTTTAACACACTGCATAGGCCCAGGTCCCCCAAAATGTTAAATATATTCAAAGCTTTATTAATAGTAAATAAACCCACTGACTATAATTGAACATTGAACTTTATAAACTTTTTACACAAGCCAATTCTGCTTTCTGTCACATTTTTACCACAACAAAACCACAGAGGCTCATAATTTATTTATTTAAAGCAGAAACTAACTGGTTATTGAAAGGCTATGCCTTTATGGAACCCACTCCTGGGTTAGTTTTAAATTGAACTACTTCTACTGCTCATATTTCCAACGATGTAGAAAATTACAGCGAGGAGATCCTATATCAATGATTACGCATATCCTCAATATTACCATAGCTTTCACTAACCCATATTGATTTTAACTACAACACAAAGTCAGTTTTCAATAGAAAGTATGAAAATTCAAAAATTAGATAATGAAATTCACGAATAACATTTTCAAAATCCTATTTCGCAATAATAGAGCCAGCTTTGAGTTGAACACTTCCTGTAATTTCAAAATTAAGTCCTACTTTTTTATTTTTAAAAAACCCCTCCTCCTATTCACCTTCTAGAGCTCAAAACTAAGTGGCAACTTAATAGTTGAAAGGAAGCATGATCAAGAAAAGGAAATAATCATGTCCTCCTTATTCAAATGGACAAGGGATATCCTTGCCATGTACTACTGCAGCAAAGAGTTAACTGTAATTTAAAAAAGTGAAGAAAGTGTTTAATAATGACAGCTGTATTTTATTTCTAACTGTTCTGCAGTAGTTGAAAGTTCATACCCTCAAATGCAGAGGGACACAAATCTCTAACCACTGGTATTAGGTAGAAACTGTCCAGAGGATGAGGTTCTCATGGCTGCATCCTCAAAGTTTACTCCCCTGTATTACATATGGGAAATTCTAGCATAGGAGACAGGTTTAAACTAGATTAAACAGATAATTGATCACATTTAGTCAGATGACATACAGGAGATGACTCCTGTATGTCAGGTCACTTCTGAAGGGAGAAAATGTTTGGTTTTTCCTTCTATGATGGCAATAAAAATTTCCCCTTGAAGTGGGCCTCTACTCATCTTTTCTGAATTCATCCACTGCAACACCTTCTCCTAGAAATTTAAAGCAGCAAGTTCCTCATGTTCAGATATTTTATTCTTTTATTAATAACAAAGGGTTTCACAGACAATGATGATGGTAATACAACATAGGCAGTGTGATTTGAAACGAAGACTTTGCTAATATAAGAGAAGGTCATCTTTCCTTTACCTGGAGTTCTCTAAATAAAATAAAGAGAAGCTTTGTGTTTAATTAATTTGCAATTTCACTGCATGTAAAATAAAGAGCAAATAGGCACACCAGAAACAATTATTTAGTTTACTTGAGCACCCAAACTCCTAAGCAGGCAAGGACTTACACTTGGCATCAGGAATATTATGATACGGAGACCATACAAGCATCCCTCCATTATCTTTATCAGTGTATTTTGTGGCACCTGTAAGAAAACAAGTAAGTCTCAGTATTTAGTAAAAACTTATGATCTAGAGAACAACTCTGTGAGAGTAAGCAAAAGCCACATTAAGAAGTCCAGCTCAACTACCAAGGGGAGGGGGTAAAACATAATTAATTCCAAATTATTTCCTTAAGACATCAAATGGTTGAATTTGAACACTACTCTTACAATGTTCAAGCATAACTAAATATTAGACAGTATCCTAGTTACCACAATTAAACCACTGGAGTGTATTGCTTAAGTTGGAAAGAATCTTATCTAGTTGCAACCCCCTTGCCATGGGCAGGGACACCTTTGAGGCTGCTCAAAGCCTTGAACTCTTCAAGGGATGGGACATCCACAGCTCCTCTGGGCACCTCTTCCAGTGCCCCACCACCTCATATTGAAGAATCTCTTTCTTATATCTGAATCTACCCCCTATAAAGTTGGCAAGGATGCAACTTTGTCCTCCTGAAGTTATGATTGTCCATTAGTACTCCAACATTTATCACTATCATAGGAGTACTAGGACCTACTGTGGTCATTCAGGCCTTTAAAATAAACAAAAATAGATAAGAGGTAGAATACAGTCACCATCCCTGATCCCTTTCAACAAGGAACTACACTAACAACTATGCCAGAAACAATTCTGCTCATCACCCACTCCCTCCTTTTGATTTTTTTAACCATACCATTTTAATACGCATAGCCAACCAAACTGCATAGCGGCAGAAAGTAGTTAGATGTTAAAGTAATTTTTGGTTTTGGTTTTGTTTTCCCTCACCTCAGGGTAGCAAGGGAAGAAGTGCAATTTACCCAATCCACCAAAGCAATACTGATGCAAATACTGAAGCACTAAATCAGAGTATATGATTTTTGAAAACATGCTGCAGAAGGAAAGTAAACTCCCCAATACTGGAAAAGCATTAATTCATAGTTGTTTTCCATTACTATTTCACAAATGTCATCTATTACATAAAACCCCTTACAATCTATTTGTTTACAAAAGTTTATCTTGCTAAGAAATTGCTCAACAATCAGAGGATTTATACCTAATGTCAGTATGAATTCCTTGAGTAATCACCCTCAGAGGAACTTTTGTTGCCTCCTTCTTGGAGAAGAGCAGCTTTTTTCTTTTTTTTAATTCAGTAAAACAAGTAACTCCATTTTAAGCTTACACACTTTATATTTAGGCTCTACATCTTGTTTGAAGCAAACAAAAAACCAAAATCAATGCTTTGGAAAAAAGAACAGTGTAGCACTTTCCCTTTATGTACTATGTTTTGTTGCTCTTCCCTCTTTAGTTTGGCAGTGTTTTGTATTTGCTATCATCTCTGCAATCTTGATCCATCACAACTGTGAACTTGAAAACAGTTAATTAGAAAAACTGAAAGAACTCATGTGCCTTTCCAAAATGCGATGTACAAGGCAGATAACCTCAACGCAGCACAAACTCCGTAACAGGTTAAGAATGTACATACACCCATAAAGCAGCAGTTCCAAGGCATAAAGCACTACTAAACTCTGAAAGGTTTTTGGTATACAAGAACTAACTCCTTAATATAACATCCCACTTTAGAACAAAAAAGCATGACATTTTTAGTCATTAGGAATGCAATACTTCATGAAGAGCAATGCAAGTACGTTACAGGCACAACATTTCTCTTGTACACTGTTTCTATCACAAGTAAATGACCGCTACCCTGCACTCCATTCTAACTAAAGATAAGGAAAAAGCAGGACCACCAGAGAATGTGTTAGAATTTCAGGTTATGAGCAAGAAATGTCTAAACTTAGGATACCTGCAAACGAATGGATATCATAGATATCATCAGGTATTGAATACTCAAGTACTAAAGTGAGAGGAGCTGGTTTCAGAGTTCTTGTGCCTGCAGGAGATCATGTATGTGGTGACATTCCCCTACTGAGATGCCACCCTCGTATGACAAACAAGCACCAACCACCAGAACATCCCTTTTCAAAGCAGTGCTGTTGTCCCAGCAGGAGTTAGACATCTGTTTCCATCCAGGTGGCACCTTCACACTGCCAAAAGGAAGGCAAGGATGACAAAGGAATAATGAGATGCACACAGGTAGCTTGAAGGAGGACATCCTGCCCTCATCATGGGATGTCCCTAGCAGTAGCATACGGACCCCTCCATCTCCATATGGAGGACCATGACCTACCTTCATGAGAACTGAGCCTGTCCTTCATGCCCCCAGCACTCAAGTGAGCAGCCCTAACCCCAAAGAGGCTGTGTTACACCTCAAGGGCAACACGATCTTTGTCTGTAACATCCATTTTTACAGGGAGCAGGGGCTGGAAGTTCTGCAACATGCTAGCCAAAGTGTGCTAGAGGAGCTGTAAGCCAGGAAGGAAGAGAAGGACCAAGAGCTACATCTGAAGAATAACAAGTCTCCCTCCCCCCAAATCACAAGTCCAAGCCACTGAGGAAGAGGTTTCTGTACTTCAGCTGCTGCACCCCTCTGCCAATACCAGTGAGGAATTGGAGCCAGCTGAACATGACCGACAGGCACTCTCCACCACTTTCACAATGGGGAAATTACAGCAGCCAACTGACCCTCTCTAAATTGCAGCTTCACATTAGAAGTTAGGTACACACAGCTAGTGCAGCTCTGAATATGACTCCAGGTACTGAGAATATAAATGATCATCCAGGAGCATGCAAGACACAGTGAGGGCATTGTGAGGCAGCATGGCAATTAGAAAAGTATGTTGGTTTCCAATATACAATGCACCATCCTCTGCTTAAGGCTAAGCCTTCAGAGTAGAAACAGAAACATGGAAACTAACTGCAGAAACCCCCAGATTTCTAGAATTAGGAACTGAAAATCTTAACAAGTGAGTAAATGAATAAATAAGTTAAAAAATCCCAAACAAAACAATCAGGGGATGTGAGGACAGGTGGCACTGAATAAATGGAAAATGTTGTATATTTCACCACACCATTTAGTAATTTCAATTTAAGAATGCCTGTTTTCCTATTAGAAGGCTAGAGGTAGAAAAGGTATGAGGACATACAGAGAAATGCATTCCTAAGTGACCTTAAATGGTATAAAATATTCTTGACAGTCGCAACTCCATCCCTGAGAAGAGGGTAAATAAATACTTCAGCACTAAGAAAAATTAGTACTAAAACCTTTGTGAAGTTTAAAACTGAGTAGAATAAAACTTCTCTAGCAGTTATATGCAGATGACACAACAGGGTGGTGCATTCTCTACCGTGATTTCTGAAAGAATGCAAACAGTCCACAGTATAAGGATACCAGTTTTGTAATGTCCTGCTGGATCTATAGGTGGGTCAGAAAGCACAATTTTCACCAAGAACATAAAGTACTACAGGAAAACCAGGAGGAGGAGACAAAAGTCTGGAGTGCAAGAGATGGTAAGTTAACTCAGTAAATTAGATAAAATAAAAACCCCAAGTTTCTTTATTAAAATTTTTTCTCACAGTAACAAAATTTCTCTCATTGCAGTAATATTTGGTGACAATTAAAAATACTACTTCCCTTAAGCTCTATCTGAAAGTTTGCTTGTAAAAAGAATATGATGTGGAGAGGGGTAAGACAGCATGTTTAAACTAACTTCTCCTAATTATTACTTCCAACCACAATCCACTTCTTCCATGAAACACTGAGAAACAGTTGCACTTTTTCTTTAACAAAATTATATTGTTTTATACATAAACAAAGTTTAAAAAAAAATTTACTCCCATCACAACATTAATCATGAATATTTTTTTCCTCAGTGTATTGTAGTAGAGCATTGCTTATGGCTATTTTTCAACACAGGCCAAGTGAGATCCAGGGATTGGCATTTATTCCACTCATTTTAGTATTGCGTGTGCTTATCAGGGCTGACCTTGTGCCTTAGACTTATGTCTACTTTTATCCATCATTGATTCCCTTCTTCCACCTATTTATTTTAAGGGGCTTAAAAACACCACTCAGAATACCACAAATAAATGCATACTCTGAAGTATCTGGTAAACCCTCAAAAAAAGAGCATTAGAACAATTCCAAGAAGAAGCAGAATTAAAGATAACCAAATATAGTGCCATGTCTATATATGCAAACCTAGAACTACAAGGGAGCTTGTTACCTCACTTGCTACAGAAAAGTAACCTAAATGTAGCTATAAGAGCACAGATTTTTGTCTCTAATTACTTCTAAGAAATGATACCTCAAAACTCATCAGAAATAAAAACACCAAAAAAACCAAAGAAATGAAAGCAAGAGATCTTGCTGAGATCTCCTCAGATAACCAACCTGTTAACTTGGTCAATGCTGTACTTTTACACTTGATAGACTTTTTACTTTATTTTGTAAGACTTAGGTGTTCCAAAGTAATCATTACCTTCTCGCCCTAATAATCAAAATACACACACCAAGAAGGACAATACTGCGCACTATACCTCTAACTCAGGACTTTAATTAAAGAAACATTTCTATCATTAAGGAAACTGATGAAGTAAGTGAGTATGTATGAATCCCACTTATTGGGGAAAGGGCATTAATTGAATGCCATCCCCCAGAAACACTTAGGAGCTCTAAAAAGTCTGGTTATAGGAGAGCATAAAATTAGTTCTGTAGTTACTAATGTAATGATACTATTGCGTATACAGTTTACAAAATTGAGAACACAGAACTTCAATTGTCCTACAAGGGCTGAAGGGTTCTTTTAACCAAAAGAAAAACAAGCACTAGGTGTTTTTTTTAATTTAAGTGGCCTATAGGAAAAATGGGCCCAGGCTGCAGGTTATGCAGAAACCATCATTTTTATCTGTGTATATTTTTATGTAGGCAACGTAAAAATAAAGGGTGTAAGCCATTAGCCTTATTAACAAAGAGACCTAGACTACATGCTCCTTCCTAGGGGAAAGGTATTCCCTTAAGCCAAGATCACACATCCATTTAATCCCACCCTTGCACTTTCCTTTCCCCGGCCTTTTCCTTGGCCTGTGGGGACTTGGGCCCATCCAGAGGGGCTCCCTCCAGCCTTGGGAGGCACTGTGTGAGCAATCCTCTTCCGGGAAGAAATCATCTGACACCCATGGAGCCTGTCTGGAGAGCAGGAAAGTAGATTGGCTTCATCTGACCACTACAGCAAAACTGAGAAACGCTCTTACGGTCTCTCCGCTCAGTGTAGTAAGGCAAGGCAGCATTCTAGCAATTAACTTGCTAAAGCTGAGTATCAGGCTAGGCAAGCGTACCCAGTATTCCTCGGGGCGGGGCTGGGGGGGCGAGGAAGGCGGAGGAGAGCAGCTCAGCCTGCCACGGCGGGGCCAGCGAGGCTACTACAGCACACAAAACCAGGAGCAGGAGTTTCCCACCGAGCGCATCTTCCACCCAGCGCCTCCAGCACGCAGCCAGGTCTGCTCCGCTTCCGGGAGGGCGCATCACTTCCCACCCTTGCCCGACAACATCCATCACCCCTCGTCAAATATTTTTTATGGTTATAGGTTTAAGGACGGGGATTTTAAAAAAAAAGAAATTAAAAAAA
>VZRL01003719.1:1115961-1194227 GCA_013397895.1 Origma solitaria | reverse complement strand
CCACCCCGGGAGCGGGCCCGGGCCCTGGCGGCGAGAGCCGACCCTCTCGCATTGATGAACTCACACCATGTGTGAATCCCTGCTGGTTTTTCTCTCTAAATTCAAAAAGCGATCTGTTTATTTTCCTGTTTAGTGCAATTCCTGTGCGTTACCCAGTGCTGCGGTGTTGTCCTCCAGTTTACATCAAATATCCACGTTTTACGAGGTGAAAAAAGGCTGAGGCGGGCTCCAGACCGAGGCTGAGTTACAATGTGGCGACAGTCTTGCTACTTCATCTGGAGATGCGTTATTAGTCTGGTTTGTTCTGTGCAAAACCATTTAAAGTTGTTGTGGCTATGTTTTAATATGTGTTAAAGGTATTTTTAATGATGCAGTGATAACTTGTCAGTGTGATTTCCAGAGGTAGGGAAAAAAGTTTTAACTTAAATTGCCATATATCAAACTGAAGTCTCATGTTCCAACTAAGACTGTCTGACACAATCCATTACCCTTTGTCATATCTCAGCAGTTCTTCCCAAACTCTGTCCTGGCGGCTGTCTGCCCCAAGTTGGTTGATTGACTGATTGATTGAATAGTGCTGGCAGGAATAGTACAGCTGCTTTCTTACGGTGAGATAAAGGGGAGATGACTACTTGTGTCCACACTTATGGCTACTAAGTATTCGTAGTGTCCTACAGTAGGATTCTAACATGATGTAGTTTTTTTGTTGTGTTTGCCATATCTTGATACTTGCCTTGAAAGCAGCCCATTATGGTCAAGTTATATACTTTTGAAAAGCCTTTGGTTTATGTCTGCTTCTAAGAATGTGTCAGGAAAATATTGTTAAGAATTTTCCTGCTTTGGGAATATTGTGGTCTTTAAAGAGCTGTTTTTGTGACAGCTTTTGGCAGGTGACTGTCAGAAATGGGAGTAAAGAAGCTGTGACAACGTTATGCTTGCTGTTCTCCAAGAGTTGAAGAGAAGGGTTAGTAAGAAGGTAGGAGCAATGGTGGTTGACTGCCTGCAAGAGTCTCAACAATTGAGGATTTGCAGTCTCACGGTTTAAGGTACACAAAAGCATTGATGTAAGAATGCACTCATAGATGCCAGAGCCACAGGAAAATCTTGAACCAACATTTGTACTTTTAAGGCACAAAATCAATAAGAAAACTTGCAGGAAACTGGGATTTGTTGTTTTAGTTCTCCTAAGGCTGACTATTTGAGGCTTTTGAGCTTTATTTTCTGTGGATGTGAAGTTTGGGCATATGTGCAGCATTATGGCTGCACTTGTCTGACAGTTCTTAACTACTGATAAAAGCTACTGAAAGTTTTAGTAAGCTACTACAGCTTTCAGGAATGCTAAATTCTTACAAATGTCGTGAAAGTAACCACTGAAAGGAAGAAAGATTCCTTGTAGCATGGTTGGGGGGGGATTGTCTAAAGAGCTTGATGGTTTTTGTTTCTGTTATTTGCAAGGCTGTTGATAAAACTGCATTTCAGAGGTTACAACAAAAGGGCATATGTTCACTTAGTCAAGCACTTAGATATTGGCAGATGCATGTAGTGATTTTTTCCCCATGCAGTCTGAAAGTTGGCTTGCTTTAAACTATTTCTTCTCTTGGATTCTTGTCTTATCCTTATCTTGTCTTCTGTTTTAATTTATTTGGTTTAGTTTGTTTTTAGCCCCCTCTCCACAGTTCCTCTGTCACATTCAATATGTGGGTGCTTCTGGATTAGATATGAAATGATAATCATATAGTTGCTTGTGAGATTGGTCTTGCATTTGTTATAGAAACTATGCATAAGGAATTAGCTTAAACTAATATTAGCACACAGACTCATAGAATCACAGCATGGTTTGGGTTGGAAGGGACCTTGAAGATTATCTAGTTCCAAACCCCTGCCAAGGCCAAGGATGCCACTCACTAGATGAGGTTTCTCAGAGCCCCATCTAGCCTGGCCTTGATCACTTCCAGGGATGGGGCATCCACAGCCTCTTTGTTTTATGTTGTGTCCTTCCGTTTGTGTATCCTTATTCATCATTTTTGTTTCCAAACTTTATCCCTAGAGGGCAGCAAAGTAACCAATGCATTCAGACCGTGCAACTAATTTGGGACAACCTCAAGATTCTAAGTCTACCAGTTTGTCATTCTTGGAGATGACGCATTTCTTCTTAAAACTTATTTCCCAAGTCATAGTTTCAGGGGGAGAGTTTGTGTTTGGGCAGGAGGGGAGGGAACCTTGGAGTACAAAGTGGATTGCAACAGAGAGGAAGGGAATTAGGGAATGGACTAATTGCCAACAAGGAAGGTGAAGCAGTTACTTCTTCCCTTTAAATGAAATTGCTAAAAGGCCTTAGTAGAAACAGAAGCTCAAAGGGAAACAGCTTTCCCTATCCATTCATTAGCTTAAAACCTACATGGCTTCTGAGGGTGCTCCACACAGGTTTGAGGCCTCTTGCAATTGTCTTTGTTAGTACAGGTTCTTGGAATTCTTTGCTTAAAATCAGGCTCTGATTGGACTGTGGAATCCTGCATATTACTACCTTACAGTGAGGGTTAATGACATTATTTACTGTTGAATGGTGAGCTAGGGGAAAGTAAACACTTTATTCAGGAGGAAATAAATTCTTAAAACTAGGTGGTCTAACATGCCTATTACTATAGAATCATCTAGGTTGGAAATGACACCTAAAATTGAGTCCAAGCATTAACCCAGCACTGCCAAGTCCATGACTAAACCACATCCCTAAGTGCCACATCCATGCTTCTTTTAGATACCTCCAGGGATGGTGACTCCACTACTTCCCTGGGCAGCTTGTTCCAATGCTTGACAATTCCTTCTGTGAAGAAAGTTTTCCTAATATGCAATCTAAACCTCTACTGGTGCAACTCGAGGTTGTTTGATCCTACTTATTTATTACCAGGGAGAAGAGACCGATCCCCACTTTGCTATAGCCTCCTTTCAGGAAGTTGCAGACAGCAATGAATAATCCCCTCAGCCTCCTTCTTTCCAGCCCACTCATCTGCTCCTCATAAAACTTGTGCTCCAGACCCTTCATCAGCTTCATTGCTCTTTGGATGCTCTTTAGCACCTCAATGTCTTTCTTGTATGTTATGTCCATCTCACCTATGAAATTTCTAACTCATTAAATTCTAGGTCATGGAAAGTATTTCAGATCACATGTTTGGCCTTTTTATCTTATGGTGACAGTTTCAAGCTTTCAGTTTTTTTGGAAAGAGCATTTTGACAGTTTCCTCTCTTGGGAATGTTACTTTACACCATTTAAAATCTGTGTCTTTAAATATTTTTAGAAACAGGTCAGATTTGTGATGCTTCTCCAGGAATATTATGGGTATATGATGTGTGTTGTGTGAAACTTAGAGAAAATAGGATGACCATGAAACCTTTTGGCAATATCCAGCCTGAAAACTTGTGCTTTAATAAGAAGGTTTATAATTGCTCCATAAAGAAAAGTAAGCTCTTTGTCGTCATAAACACATTAGGAAAAGCATGCCTGGAATCAGGGTAATTTCAGATAAATTACACTGCTTGAAGTCTGTTCACGCCTCTGCTGGAAAATATATAGGTGTCATCTGTCAAGTAATGTGTTTCTTTTATATTAAACGCAACTAGGCTAAGTGGGAGGCTTAGAGTGGACAGGGTGAGATTTATTAGTTCTTTTACACTGATGGTTGTTGCTGTGTTTCATTCAACACTTTTGGATTTTCCAAAGACTTTACATTTGTGGAACCAGTGGAAGACGGTGGAAGCTGTGGCTTTTCTACAGCTCTAGAAAATCAGTCCTTCAGTCTCAAGCTAACACTTATTAGTGTTTCTGAATTCTAGTCTTAATGTTTTAAGGCAGAAATTAGTAAAAATTTGTTCTATAACATTAAAATGCATTAAAATGCATTATATGCCATTAAGATGCAACACCAAAGCATTTGCTAACTGCCTTTCTACTGTTAATATCCCCCAACTGAGATATTTTTCTTTGTTTTCTTTATTTCTGTAGTGCTCTCTTCCAGTTATAGGTTTCAAGAGTTACCTGCTTTCCAGATCTAAATGGAATTCTTCTGCATCAGGAGAGTTGATAACTTATTCTTGGGAGATTGAGAAAGTCATGTTGTTGTTTCTTTGAGAAGTCTAAGGACTTCAGCAGTTGTAGACACTTTTTCTCATTTAAATACCTGTCACCAGCTGATCAAATCATGCCCTTCTGAAACCTTTGCCAAAATTTGAGACTCAGACTGTGTCAGTGTTAGTGGTAGATACATTGAATGGAGTTGGGAATGTGAGGAATTGGCACTCTGTTAAAAATAGTATTTTGAAATAAATTATTTGTTGCACTGTAGGAAGGCTTATTCAGGAATGAGCATAATGGGTTAGTGCTAACATCCATCTTGTCCAGTACTTTGATCCTGACAGTTCTACAGGGGAGCTCATTTTGAGGGCAGTGCCATAATCTCCGTTCTATGTTGGCAAGAAGCCTATTCTTGGTCTTTTAAACATTTGCTGAAACTCTGAAGTGTCAAGCTTGGTATCTTTAAAAAAAAATAAATCTGATTCCTTTGGACATATTATGAAAATTTCTGTTCCACCTTTACATATTTGTAGACTCATTTCAGTGATTTTTCACAGGTGAATTTTACTGACACTGTATGGTCATATTTTTTTCCTTGAAAAGAATTTTTTTTCTCGACAGGAGCAACAGGTGTTCCTGCTCAGCCCTTTCAGTGTAACTGTTTCATTTCTCTTCAGTTAATCGAAGTACCTGGTAAGCTGTACTGTTTGCAAAGAGTAAAGAGGTTCTGTGCCCAGTTGAGTATCATGACACACTGTGGGAAAAGCCTGAATGTACCTGACTTAATCTTACATTACGTAGGCAACTCAGGACAATTGGTCATTTCAGAAAGTCAGCTTACAGACATCATTTAACCACTTATATTTTTGCATAGCCTCTTTAAAGGAAATTTTGGTGGTAGCTGGCAGTATGGTTTGAATCAGAACACTGACATTCAGTATTGTCAGTGAAGATTCTCAGACTGTGTATGAAGAGCTTCTGTACGTGGCTGAAATGGTAGCATCTCTTTGCAAGTAATTTGGGTTTAGGTAGAGTTGTTTCCCACAGAAGGAAAAAAATACATTGTTTTGGTAGGCTAGTGTGCTTTTCCTTTGTTCTGTTTCACTTTTGTATACAGTTACCTAAACTACTTTTCATAGGACTGTTAAGCAGAAAGTAGAGGTCACTGAATTGATACTTAAAGCTGTTGGACTTCTGTAAGAAATGTAGTTTTGCTTCTCCTGCATGGTATTTACATTTCTTATGTGCTTGTTTGTTGTGGATTTGGGGAGGTTTTGTTTATTTTTTTAAAACGCAGAGTGTTTTGATTCTGTGCACTTGGTGAAACTGTGCTGAACTTATGCTCTACTCTTTCTTGTCAGGTTGTCCATCACTGTTGTGCTTGAAGAGGTGACCATTTGCTGTGAGTTAATGATGTTTGTGCTCTCTCCTATGAATCTCTGCTCCTTTTCCTTCTATGAAGCAACATCACAAAAGGAACACACTGTGCAAGATTTTCTCCTTGCAGTTAATAATACCAAGCACTCACTTTGTTGAGAAAAATGTTCTTTAAAACATACTAGAATAAAAAAAGAAGATGCTCTGCTTTGTTACCATGTTGTGTGCCTAATCCTGAAAAAGAGACAACTTCGCCCCAAACAGCTTACAGTTTGTTTGGGATCCAGCCAGTGTAGGTAACTGACATTAGAAAAACCAAGAGAGAATAAAGGACACATCAGAAATATGGTAACATGGACAAATTATGTAAAATTAGTGTAACCCTCTACTGCCCATCCATTTAAGATGCAGTGTTATTGCAGGAGTCATCTTGGGGGAGCTGAAAGAACCAAAAGTAGTGGTGTTAAGAACTTTACTTGAGGAAGATGATGTGGTTTTGCATGTGGAAAAAAGGTGTAAAGAGTGGTGTAGTAGCCATTAATGCCAGCTTGTTTTTCTGTGTGTCTTAGGCCTTGGACTGTCAGAACATTTTATGCTGTAGCATATTGGCAGCTCCTGCTGAATTTTGCCCTCCATAGCTTATCCTACTTGGCTTCTTGTGGTTTAAAGGTGGGGGAAGGGGGCAGGTATTAAGTGGAAAATAACACTGACTGTCTAGGACCAAAAGAAGGTCCCTGAGGTATTACAAGAGTTTGTATTTCTGGTTTCTATCTCATTGTTTTTATAGAAAAGTATACACTGTTTCTTAGAAGTCCCTGTGTCCAGTCCAGCTGTGCTGGATTTTGAAGGTCAGTGTGGCTGGACTGTGTAGATATCAAAACATTACTGCTATTCAAGTGTCATATCTTTTCCTGCCAAAACTATTTTTTTGGCTCATGTAATGCTCCACAGTTCAGATACACAGTTTAGGAAAGATCAGCAAGAGGTTCCATTTTGAGAATATCTGTAAGACTGAGTTGCAAGCAACAAAAATATAATGATTAGTTAATTTTTTGTCATATAAGTCAGATTTATTTTTCACACAGAAATTGTTATTATAGTTCCATTTCACTGGAATTTTCTAGGGGTACAAACAGTTCTCTTGAGAGTGGCCTGTTAAAAACACCAGCAACTCAACAACAAACAAATCAATATGGCTGTATCTGGCTCTTCAGGTTGTGTTATACAGTTTCCAGGAATTATGTTCTCTCTCCTCCTGTCTGAGGCAGACATAACTGCATAAATATAAAACTGAAATCTGCAATTTTGCATTTGAAAGCATGGATGAGTACACAGAGGGTCAGTCTACAGTAGGAAAACTGTCCTTGGGAAGACTGAACATTTCACAAAATTTCTGCTGGAGTGTTTGTTAAACTGAGAGGAAAAACAAAAGCTCATGCCTATATTACCTTAGGGTGAAAATGTTGCATACCACTAGGACCTTGCTATTGTTGTTTTCCACAGTTTTTAGAAAAATACACACTCAACTTCACTGTCAGCCAGTGCTTTAAATTCTCTTACGCTTGAGACGATGTTTTTACTTCCTCATATAAAGTTCACTGTCTTCCATCTAAATTATATCCCTTTTAGTGAAGGTGGCTTTTATCCTCAGTTAAACTAATTAAAACATGAAATATGTTGTAGTCTGGGAGCCTGTTAAGAGGTCCTTTTGTGTTAGACATGTATTGTTCTGAAAAACCAAAGAGATGACCCAGGTTTCAGAGCTGCATTCTGAGCCTATTGCCAGAGATCCCTCCCTGTGGATACTGCAGAACTGGTAAGGGCATTTTCGATAGATGATCCTTCTGCTGATGTTTCATGTGCAACATACACTTCTAACAAGCATGTTCCAGCCCATCCACTCAGTCCCTAACTTTACCTTCCCATGTGCCATGTGGTGTATTTTGGTTAGGTAGCTGCAGGTAGGTCTGGATATTCTAAAAGAATGTCCTGATATTTCTCTGTACTTTACACAAAAGTTTTTGCTTCACAATAATCGATGAAAGCACAAAAAAGAATCCTGTTCTACTTGTAATGTAAAAAAATGAACCAAAATTAGAGAAGGCAAACCTCCCCCCCAGCAAGTATGCAAGTATTTATGAAAATCAGTAACTCATGTAATATTAGTTACCAGGTATGAATATGAGTCCAGTGCTGATAAAAGCCATGGAAAAAAACTGCTTTCAAGATATGATCAAATTTAGAAAATTAGTAATTTTTTCTCAGTGCAATTGCTGGAGATAATAAGACACTAGTCGGAGTGAGAAAGTTTGTCATCACCTTATTTAAATTTTAAATGAAAAAAATGGTGGTACTAAGCTAGTTACAAAACCAACCTTCCTTCCTCCATCCTTCCCTCCCTCCCCAGTTTATGTTCCTGAGTTGTTTAGCTACTTCTGCTTATCCCTCCCACTGTCAAAGAATGCAACAAAGTTTTGTCTACACAGAAAGCAAATACTGCAAGCAATCCAGCCTGTTGACAGGAACATCAGTAAGTGGGAAATATGTGATGAAATCTTAGGCTCAGGAAAACTATGAAATAAAGTGAGAGGCGTTTGTTTTGCTTTTTTTCTTCTCTATTCTAGGGGTTTTTTTTGGAGGAGAGGTTGGTTTCTGGCTGTTGATAAACCTTCTATAACTGAAAAAGTACAAGGAACTGGTATGGTAAAATTGCAAGGTAAGAGAACAACTTTATAGAAATATGTGACTTCAAAGTAGGAATTCTGAGCACGTATAAAGCAGAGGCTATAAAATACAAGTGCTGTGCAAGAAACGTATTCACTGTGCTGAGGATAGTTTTATGCTTGGTACTCTTTGAGGTATGCTTCTTGGAGAAGCTGTTTGGAAAGAGCCACTAGCAGTGCCTTTACCACTGTCAGCCTCACAGGTAGGAAGATTCTGTCCAGAGAACAAACAATGAGCCTTTTAGGATTGTTGGGCTTTTCAAATTTACTAAAGAGTTTAGGCTATGTTATAGTTTGGGGAGTCTGACTCAGTATTGTTTGGGAATTCTTTGTATTCTTACATTCTTGGAAAATGCTGTGTAATAGAATACAAAGGGAAAAAAAAAGTGTACCTGCTAGCTAGCACAAGTATATTCCTAACTGGGAGTTATTTTTCTGAATCTAGGCCTAGACGAGCTAATTTTCAGTTTTATTCTTTGTACAGCATATAATGAAAATGTAGCATTAAAAGTGGCTTTTAAAAATACTGCTATATTAGAGACTACAAGACAACAGTTGAGAGATAAAGATGCAATTAGTAACAATACAGTAATTCAGCCTGCAGAGCTTCTTGCTACTTAGCAAAAAACAATCACCCAGAACTATGGGTTCCTAGGCTTATTGTGGACAGGACATGCAAATAAAATTTTTTGTTACAATTACTTAGCAGTACCCTGCATTCTCTTAGAATTCAAGCAAACTGCACCCAAACTGCTTAATTTTGCCTTGTTTTGTATTGACCCAGACACAGGAAAAATGAGGCCAGTGAAATACACAACAAAAGTGCTAATAAAAAATCCCACCAGACCTGGAACCAAAGAAACTGTGGTTATTTTCTATCCCTTCTCTGAGTGATAACACCAGTGGGTCACTGCCTCTGCTCTGAGACTGGGAGAGACTGTAGATGTGTCAGGACAGGGTTAAGCCACGAGGATTGAGTAGACACAGCTGCAGTGAGGGGAAGGGTGATAGTAGCTGCTGTCCCAATCAGGATGTGAGGGGACTTTTTTTGTGTCGGGTTCTGGGCTTTTATTTTTTTTTTTCTTCCTAAATCTGGAAATCCAGGATGCTGCCCTCCTGTTAAAATAAATGGAGATGGACATGCTGTCCAAATGGGGAAAAATTTTCTATGCCCTTTTGAGGTGTTCTTTAAGAAGGAACAGTTCCTCCCTGTTAGCCCACACTCCAAATGTTAGATGTATAAATAAAAACTGGCTGTGTACTCCCTCATCAGTTTTATTTTGAGATTTTTTTTCTTCTTTTCAGAACATTGGATTTTTTAAAGTTATTTTTCCATATTTGTTACCCATAAAAAGTCTGGAGGAAATCCAGTAATTCCAAAACTAGAAAAGTGTCTATTTTTTGATAATTTTTTATGGCTGTTTGGGAATACTAACATACTTCGATTCCTAGGTCTACAGTATGCTGTGCAACTGGATATTTCTTTGAGTTTCTTTTATTTTAGACCCCAGAAACAATTGGACTTTCAGGAAACCTCAGGCTGAACTTTGCCAGTGTCTTGAGACAGTGCAGAAATAAATTGAACAGTTTCAGTAAGATGCACAGATATTTCCTGTAATCCTTTTGATGGACACATGTGCTTGTTAAACTACTGTCTTGGTTAGTTCTAAGGACTAACTTTTGTTTCTCATTGCTCTTCCCATAAGATAGCAAATAAGGTTAACAAACAAGCAACTAAATATTCATGTATGTTATTGCTTAAAGGGAGGCCTAAGCCTGAATTCCTTTGGGGGCAAGAATTTGTAGAATAATGACTGCTTTATTGATTTGAATGTAAAAATAAATAAATAAAGTTATAATTGTTTCTCCATCTCTTGGTTGGAATTCAGGAATTTTTTTTTTGTCTAGTGTCTAGTATGGCAGAATAACTTGTGTATTACCTTCTATAATTTGTTATCCTATCAATTTATAAGTTTTCTTTCAGAGTTTCTCTAAAGCCATATGGTAGTATACAAATTAAACTCAAAGACTGAATGCTCCTTTTATTTTCAGAGTTGGTGGTAGTTTGTTATAACTCTATGATTCTTGGGTTTGGCAGTTTATTTTTTACAGAGAGCAAAAGGGAGTGTGCAAAACACAGTAGAAATCAAAAGGACCTTAAATAAAACCTGTTCTTTTCAATATAAGTTAGCTAAATTCTAAGCATATTAGATGTCCATAGCTACCACATTTCTTTACCCATCTGATGCTGTGACAGGGAAATGACAAGGCCCAAAGTACTGGCAGGGTCTAACAGCAGAAACTTTGTGCAACTTTGGAAGAACTGGGTTTGCCCAGACTGCAAGGCAGCAAGAGCTGACAGATGAGCATTACAGCAACTTTTCATGCATTTGAAAACTTGCAAAAGGGTCAGTGATTTTTGTGACTGCAGAAGGAAGAGTTTTCACTGGTTTCAAAGACCAGATGACTTAGTGGCATTTTAGGAAAAGCTTTCTCACAGGATTTGTTAGACGTTGGAACAGATTGCCGAGAGACTCTGTGGCTGACTAAGGGTAAGTTTTTAAAGTAAGTTACCTTAGAATCTCTCAAGAGTGAACCGTGTGACAAAGTGAAAGAAGTGAGCTCTGTCCGGTTCCAGTGTTTTTATTTCATAGATGCCATGGGGTTAAATGACCTTCCCATAAATTAATTCTTGGAACCAGTGTTTTCAAGGTGTTAGTGTGTATGAACAGTGGAAGTTGACAGCCATGTTAGTAAATGGGTTGATGTAAATACAGGCTGCTGCCAAAAAGGGAGGTGTCTTGGCTGCCCTTTTCAGGCTGGTTTTCAGTTCAGTGGGGTGACAAATATGCACAGCTTAGATGAAGGCAAATCTGTCCCTTTTGCAGCAGCAGCTGCTCAGTGTGACCATGGAACAGGAGCTTAAGGCTCTGCAGCCAAGGGATGGTCACTAACTGGGGTGATTGATACAAGTCCTGATCTAGGGCCTTGTTCAGGAAAGAACAACAGGCCAAAAGAGCAGCATAATGCAAGACAGCTGAATGTCCTCTATAGCAAGCTATCACCTTTTATATAAACCTTAAATGGAAGGGTTAGGTATTAAGTTCTGTCCAGCAGGCTTTAGCAAACATGCAAATTAAGCAATTCCAGTTTTCAACTTTCAAAAAAAATGTTGCTGATGAGACGTAACCTACTAATAATGCAGTCAGACAGTGTATGTGTTCCTGCTTCAAGTGGGGCTTTGCCTCCAGCTTTGTATCATTTGCAGAATTTATCAGTGATGGTGAAAAGGTTAGTATAGAATTCAAAATAATCACGGTAAAATGTTATCACAGTGTCCCTCTGCTCTAGTGGTGAAAACTTCATACTGCCATCAGGTATCATATTTTGCAGGGGGAAGAAAGTCTAAAGGAGGTAGAAGATACAGGAGAAATCTTCCATTTGTTACTGGGTCTAGCAGAGATGGAGTTCATTTTCCCCATAGCAGCACCCAGTGCTGTGCTTTGCATTGGCAGCTGTAAAGGTACCCAAACCCCAAACCCCACCAGTGTTTTGGCTGCTGCTGAGCAGCGCTGGCACAGCATCAGCGCTGTCACTCCAACATCTTCCCCTCAGCAGGAGAGTGGGATGGGCAAAATCTTGGGAGGGGACACGACCAGGACAGCTGACCCACTGACCAGAGGGATATTCCATACGGCATGATGTCTGCTCAGATACAAAAGCTAAGGAAAAGGAGGAGGGAGGGGGGATATCTGTTATTTACAGTGTTTACCCTCCGGAGCAAGTCCTGCTTCCTAGGAAGTGGCAAGACATCACTCACTGATGGGAAATAGTTAATAAAATCTTCGTTTTTTTCGTTTGCTTGTGTGCACTCAATTTTTGCTTTTGCTTTGTAAACTGCCTTATCTTGACCTACAAGGTTTTTTTTTTCCATTTATTTTCGTTCCCCACATTGGGGGGAGTGATAGAGTCGCTTGGTGGGCACCTGGCATCCAGCCAAATTCAACCCACCACAATTTGCTATAGCATTTTAGTCATTTGCGATGTTACAGGGTAGATGTAAACCCCAACCCAGATTAATTAGTACCTTTGACATGAAACTTGTAGGATTAAGAATGACAATGAAAAATTAGATAATCAGAGACTGGAGCATGCAATGCAACACAAACTGCAGCCAGCCCCCACTTCATGGAGCTCCAGAAAAAAGTCTTTAGTTTCTTACTCTTGTGTCACCTTGTTCCCACTTCTGTGTACTTGCTGATTCAGTTTAAAATCTTTTTCCTCTAAAGGCCTCAAAATTTGTGTAATGTACGTCAGCTGCCAGGTGTCTCCCAAGTCATAGATATTCCTGCAGAGCCCAGCAGAAGCTAAGATAGAGCGTGCACTTATTCCTCTGGCACAGTGACTTTGAGGGACAATGAAACAGTATTCTGCATCCCAGTTTTCCAAACCTCACGCTTGGTTGTTAGCCGTTGTGTAAATTCAGTGTCAAGGGTTACATTTACAATTTTGCCAGAGAGCTTAGAATCTCTTCAGGTTTGACCTGTGTTGCTGAAGCTAACAGGAACTGAATAACTTGGGGCCTTTTTATGTATGGTTGTTAGGAATAGAATTAGATGTGTAAAGATGCAAATAAATGCTTCTATGGGATCTTTTAAGCCCCAACATTTCAGGGAGAGTTAGTGGCCTTTCTGCAGCTTCAGGCACTTGATTTTTTTTCTCCTAACCTTCCTCTCTTTGACAGGAAATGCAGGGATATCCAGCATACAGATAATCATCAGTTTAACAGAGGCTGCTGTGGCACAGCTAATTCCTGGCTGGCAGCTGGGCTGGGCCATGGGGGCTTTAGGAGTCCCCCAGGTGCCTGGCTGTGTGAGGGACTGCTGGCACCAGGATGCTCAGGGACTTGATCTCTAGCTCCTGCTGCAATGAAACTGTTACCTGCCTTCACCCCTCGACTCTCATACTCTTCACTTAAAAATGTTGTGGGAGGCAGGAAGCTGGTGGCAGGGAGATCAGACTTTTCAGGCAGTGTGTGTGTCACAGCGTTTGGTCACAATTGCATTACAGAATCTGAGGGTGGCCATTCTGGAGCTGGCCGTGGTTCCTGGCTGTGCTGTGGTCCTGGCCCAAGCCTTACCCAGAAGAGATCAAGCTGGGCAGTGCCCGAATTCTGTGGGAAGAGTGGTAATGATTAAAAAGCCCAGGTGATACAGGCCACCGTGTTTGCCATACTTTATTTGCTTGTACTGTGAGAAATACCTTTTCCTCAAGCACATGAACATACAGAAACATATTCATGTCTCCAATATGCCTCAAACTGCAGAGCCTGAAGGTGCTGCATTTAATGAGGCATTACAGCAAGTAAATGCCAATGCCAGCAGGAAAATAAATCAGCCTTTTAAATTTAAAAGATCTGACTATTTTCCATTTACTGATAGATTGGTAGGGGGGAAAGAACAAAGCTGATTAATCTCTCAATGGAAATTTGATGTCAATTACATATCTCAAAGAGTTGAAGACCTGTCAAAGGTTATATTTAAACAGTTTGTCTCGCTGCTTCCACGGAGCTGTTAGTCACTTCGACCACATAATACTAAGTAGCCTTCAAACACAAATAATTTTAGGGAAGTGTGAAGCGCGGCCCGGGATGAGAGCGGCTTCGCGGAGACCCACCCCGGGCGGGATATGGCGGAGAGCGACTGCCGGGAGTTTGTCTTTAAGCGCTCCGAGTATCTTACAGCCCGGGGCGCGCTGGGGAGCGGCCGGGGCCGGCGGCAGGCTCCCCTGCGCTGCCGGGCACAGCTCTCCGGGGCCCGGGCCGGCGGCAGGCTCCCCTGCGCTGCCGGGCACAGCTCTCCGGGGCCCGGGCCGGCGGCAGGCTCCCCTGCGCTGCCGGGCACAGCTCTCCGGGGCCCGGGCCGGCGGCAGGCTCCCCTGCGCTGCCGGGCACAGCTCTCCGGGGCCCGGGCCGGCGGCAGGCTCCCCTGCGCTGCCGGGCACAGCTCTCCGGGGCCCGGGCCGGCGGCAGGCTCCCCTGCGCTGCCGGGCACAGCTCTCCGGGGCCCGGGCCGGCGGCAGGCTCCCCTGCGCTGCCGGGCACAGCTCTCCGGGGCCCGGGCCGGCGGCAGGCTCCCCTGCGCTGCCGGGCACAGCTCTCCGGGGCCCGGGCCGGCGGCAGGCTCCCCTGCGCTGCCGGGCACAGCTCTCCGGGGCCCGGGCCGGCGGCAGGCTCCCCTGCGCTGCCGGGCACAGCTCTCCGGGGCCCGGGCCGGCGGCAGGCTCCCCTGCGCTGCCGGGCACAGCTCTCCGGGGCCCGGGCCGGCGGCAGGCTCCCCTGCGCTGCCGGGCACAGCTCTCCGGGGCCCGGGCCGGCGGCAGGCTCCCCTGCGCTGCCGGGCACAGCTCTCCGGGGCCCGGGCCGGCGGCAGGCTCCCCTGCGCTGCCGGGCACAGCTCTCCGGGGCCCGGGCCGGCGGCAGGCTCCCCTGCGCTGCCGGGCACAGCTCTCCGGGGCCCGGGCCGGCGGCAGGCTCCCCTGCGCTGCCGGGCACAGCTCTCCGGGGCCCGGGCCGGCGGCAGGCTCCCCTGCGCTGCCGGGCACAGCTCTCCGGGGCCCGGGCCGGCGGCAGGCTCCCCTGCGCTGCNAGCGGGAGGAGGTGCGGGCATTCAAGATGGTCCCTGGGCAGGGAGAGCGCGATGCGGGGGCATCGGCCGGGGCTGCGTGCCCGGCGTGAAAGGGAAGGTTTGTCACGAGTGAGGAGAGAGTTTGCCATTTTGAGGGCTGAGGGCAGATATTTCTTTTTTCTTCCTAATGCACTGTAACCAGGTCTGTCTCTTGGAAAACTGTGGAGTGGAAAATGCCTCGAATTTCACAATTGCATGCAAATATGTATTAATGCTATCCAGATTCTTTCACTTAGGGACTTACCAAAAGCTTCTCCCTCAGTAAGCGGGCGACCATGCAAGTGTTCATGGATTTCTTTAACCTAAGCATGTATATTTCTTTCAAAGCCCCGAGCCTAAGTTGTGCTATTTTTAATGCTTCCGTTGACTTCAGTGGGGTTACTTAAGGCATTATGAACTTGTAGTATGGTTGAGAATATGCAGGATCAAGCTCCTTTTGAAGACAAGATGAGTTAATTAAAAACATAGTTTGTTCTGATAAGGCAAAGACAATTAACCCTCTTGATAAGCGGCTAAAAACTCAAATGATCCCAAGAATGATTTTCAATTTCTTTTTCAATTAGGCAGTGTTATTGGAGAGCTAGCCTTTGATAAGACCGTATTTTCACGTAAAATTGTGAGGCTCTTTTTATAGGTTATTTCTCTCTGCAACTTTCCTGTAGAAGGGAAGGGGTTGGAAGCTGTATTCCTGAAAAATACTCTCCAGTCTTACAGTGACTCTTGCCCTCTTTTTTTTTTTTGTTAATTTCTTTTAAAATGAATGTGACATTTCGTCACATCCAGGCTGCTTCTCTAATCTTCCAACAACAGTTATTGAAGGTTTCTCTCAAAACTGTCTCGACTTTGTAGGTTATTTTCTTCATTAAAAACCAATTTCCTCTTTTGGCTTTCAGTGCCAAAGCCTTGATGCAATAAATCAGTTGAGGGTTGGAGATGGGGGGAATTGTGCAGCTATGCTCTGTTTCTTCCTCTCTTCCCCCATTATTAAGAAGGTGTCATAACAGAGTGTGGTGCTAGACAGCACAGGTAAAATGATAGCATTCCATTTCCAAATGCTCAGAAAGTCCTGAGGATTGTAATCAAGACAAGTTTTTAGATTAAGCTTGGTAGGAAATGATGCACAGTTCAGACATAAGCTTAGGGAAGTGACTCAGATTTAGAAGCCCATTTTTTCTGTGATGTGCCTTCAAGTTTTTGCTGGACCCAATGCAGCTTTGCTGTAAATGTGATGCTGTCACATACAAATGTTGGATGAATCAGTTTTTCTAACCTTTGTCTGTTTGAGGAGACAAGGATAGACTCCTTTCTCTCCTGCTGAGGCAAGGCTGTGCTGACCAGCATGGGGGCAGCATGGAAACATGCCAGTGCCTTGTTGCCTCTCTCGTTCTCATCTTGTCCTGCCTCCTTGGCCATTGCAATGATTTGGGATGCCCACAGGATGAGTGCTTAAATGGGCCCATAAAGCTTGAGGTTTGGCTCCCCTTTCTTGGTTTCGTTCAATTGGGTACTAATGTGACCCACAATGAAACTGTCTACGCCATTTGGGATTTGCCAAATAAACCTTGGGCTTGTTGTCAAGCCTGTATTTGCTGGCACATGCAAGCAAGTTGAGTAGTGCCAACGGATATTGAGTTGTTACAGATATAGGAATGTTCCTAATTTGGGGAGGATTCCCTTTTAAACGAGAGGAATTTAGTCATTGGACAGAAATATGTACTAAGTGTTTCATGTAAAGGAACTTGTACATGATATGCGTATCGTCAGTCGCAGGTGGGCTGAGAAAAGCATGTTTTGGGGCAGGGGGTGTTAACTCAGTGAAAGAGGCTCTGTGGCACTGACTGAGGAGTTGACATGCAGCCTTTTTTGGAAGCATTGTTCTAAGGACAGCACTAATCACACCATTTTTTAACCAGTAGTTTTAACAAGGAATTCTTTGGACAGCCTTTCATATTAGATGTGGGATCGGTAAGCTGATGCACGTTCAGTGCCTAAAGGTAGTAGCAGTGTACACAGGCATGCAAGTTCAGGGTTTTTTCTGTTAGGGTTAATATTTGGCTCATGTTTTTATCACACTGTCTGCAGCAGGACTCACCTCAAACTCCTTTGGTCTGAATCATCTACTTCAGAGTTGTTAGGGATGAGAGCTTCTTCACAGGCTGCAAATCAACTGAGACAGGTTCTCATGCGCTGAATGCCAGCCAAAATAGCTGTGCTAGGGTCAGAAGCTGCAAAGCATTTCCTTCCCACAAATTGAAATAAAGAAGGAATCGAGCATTTCTCAGCCCATCCTGGGATGGGATGGTCTTATGATAGCACACGCAGGAAAGAACATGTAAAATGTAATTTTCCTAGACCTGTAGACCTCATCTGGTCCTCTGTGATTTCTTCTCACAAGAAGACCTTTTGGATGAAGTGTGAACTTAAGGTTTGTCCTTCTTTGAAATGAGTGACACCATAATTCTCATCCCTGTATTTAATGTTTAAAATCTGTGTTTCTATACTAGCCATGCAGAGCTAGAAAAATAAATGTTGCATGCAGTGGTTGGTTGACAAAAATTTCTTTGAAGCATTGAAATATTTAAAGACCAGAACACCCAGTGGGACAGAAAATGAGCCCATGCTGCAAAACAGTGCAGTATATAAAGAATCACTAGCCCCTGATGGTTACTGCTAATGTGATATTAATGTTTTTCATGGTAATGTAATACATCCACAGTATACAAGCACTGTAATAATGACAGTTATAAACCTGGATCATGGCCAGGGCACCCAATTCAACTGGTGCAGTATACTGTAGAAGGTACTGGTTGTTTGTGATATTCCAATGCTTTATCAGTATCTGGAGGCAAAAATAGTTTTCGATTTATGTAAATGCCCGCTGAATTCTTCAGTCCTTCCTTTGTCAAAATTCTCGTTGAGGTATGTGACAATTGTGCAAGCATAAGGATGGCAAAGGTAAGTCCTGTATTTAGATGGCTTTGGAATTTCAGTGGAAGTCACAGGTGCTTTTCTGTTTTATGCACAAAATAGGGAGGTTGAAAGAAGGGTAAGTTAGAAGGCATAAACCTTGTGTGAATTTAATTTTCCTTTCACAAAATCCCCTGGGAGCACACTAAGGAGATGTCAGTTAGGGAAGCAAACCTGCACCTTTTGATGGTGAATGCAGAGAGTTCCCTGAAGAGGGAAAGAAAAAGCACCTTCAGACATAGATCTTGAGTATAATAGACATTTGCCTGATTTATGGCATTGTTTTCATTAGAGGCTATAAAGTCCCAGTACAATAAACATTTTGCATCCTGGGCATGCTAACCTTGTACCATCTCTGAGACCTAGAAGAGAAATTAACATTGTTATAAACACTTCTGAAACTGAAAAGACTGGTTTTGTGTTCAGCCAGAGAGAAATGCAAAGGAAACTTGCCAGAGAATGAAGAATGAAAACAGCAGACCTTCAGAAACTGCAGGAGGACAAATTGTAGGTTCTGTGTTAAGGGCATTTTCCCAAAGAGAATGAAACAAAGGGTGTTGTTGCTTCCTGATCTTCCCTCTTTCCTATGGTAACAACTGCGGAGACACGTGTATTTTCATCCAGGCTTTTCATACAATTGGTCAGTACATTGAAATACCTATTCAGTATTAAAAACCTTTTTTTCTCAGTATCACTGGAATTGAATGTAAAACATCTTTTTTCTGCTGGCTTTTACTAGGCCAGAAGTCTAGTTTTGTATGTGTGCCTTTATGCATTTAGAAATGTACGGCCTGATGTCCTTAAAATTACTTTTATAGATAGTAAGGAAAAAATGTACATGACAGAGATGATAGGTAATGTGCTTTAAAATTAATGTTCTGAAAGCTCAAGAAGTTCTCCTGTGATAATTCAATATATCAATCCATTCCTACATTAAATCTTAGAACAAGACTGTAAAACAAATCTTAATGAAACCCATTCATTGGAGAATTTGTTAATGCATTTTTGTAACTCATAGCTAAAAGTGAGTGGGGAGTTAGGTCTTGTCAAATACTTCTGAGGCTATAATCAGTAAATCAAATGATTTCTTTGAACTAAAGAAAGACTCATAATCGATGCAACTAAAGTGTGCCTTTTTCTGGATTAGTGTTCAGATAATATGGGATAGGAAAAAACCCCCTTGACCAGCTGAATGACAAAGTCTCACTGCTAAACCATGTTTTTGTCCTTCCGTAAGATTTGTGCGATGGATGACTCTTACCAACTGATGAACTTCTGTTCTCTGAAAATTTTTTAATTACCTCATACTAACATCACATGTGTGTAAATGTTGTGGGGGTTTGTGTTTTGGTGTTTGTTTTTGATTGGTTTTCTGGGTTTTTTTGGTGGAGGGAGGATTGGATTTTCTTAAAATTTCTCAGTATGAGCAGTACTTCAAGGATAGGTAAAGAATCATGTTATCCATAAAATACATATGACTGCTTTGGTACACTTTTGGTGCCATTTCAGCTATTCTTGTTCCATTATTCTGCAGTAATTTGTTTTATTTAAAAAAATACAGATAATTATGAAGATTTTATAGGTACCAGTGTTAGAAAGATGCATTATTTCCAATTTAAACTTTTCTCATGGTAGACGCCTACCATGAAATATTTTCTATAACAATGCAAAGTAACAAATGTTGAGACGGAAAAGGTAGTTTTTATCTATAATGCTGGCTGAAATTAGCATTCATTTTCTGTATTGATTTAAACTGAGTCACTTGAAGTTGTTTTAGTTAGAGTCTCTCTTGTTATTTGTGGAAAGCATGATGAAATATATTTTTTAATAATTCTTTTCAATCTGCACTTACACTTTGTTCTGGAGTATACATGACAGTGTAAGTCATGTCTGAATAAACGTGAAATGCCTGCATTTAGAGTATCGTGTTCATGCTGTAGCAACCAAGGAACAAAAAAATCCATTTTTGTTTCTGTAAAGTAAATAAATAGTCATATAAAACTTTTATAAAATAGCCCAAATTAACCTATCTGCAGGGGTTTATGCTTTTTGTATTAGAGTGAGGCTACAGCTTAAACGTTTTGACCTCAATATAAAGGATGGATAAGTTTATTCTATAGAGAGATCGAGTTGTTCAATAGGATATTTAAACACTGATGCACTTCCACTCTAGGAATGAATGTGAGTATTCATGTAACACCATTGACTTCTACAGGAAGAGCAGAATTACTTCTTATTTATTTTATTCTACCATATGAGTGGCCTTCCTGTCATTTGAGCAGGTCTGTACTTGCTTTGACTACAGTTACACCACTTCTGATAGGATGAAAATGTGCTTGGTCCCTGAAGTGCAAGCATCGAATCCCACGTATGCAAAGAAAGGATTAATAAGTACTTGAAATTCAGTGTGACTTATTTGTACTGACTTAGGGCTATATTTTGATCTCAGAAGTTACATTTGAGCAATAGAACTAATCAGTGTGACTAAATGATTGTTTTACTTTTTTTTTTTCAAAGCTAAGACTAAACATGAGCAAAAATTCATACATACCTATCCTTTGTTAGCAGTTTTGGCAGGCCTACTTACAAAGAATGTTTGATTTCTATGCACTGGGGAGAAATTAAACAGAAAAGAAGCAATCTCTTTTCCCCCCAATGTCCAAACGATGCTGTTTGTGATGCCAAGTCACAAGTTCGTAAACGCCAGAATTGTTTAGAAACTCACGTGTCCCTTGTCCTTAGGCTGTCTGACATAGTCTTCACTCCTCTGCCAGTGGCACGTGGTTTTTGCCTGTTGCACATTTCTTACACTGGCTGTGACAATGAGGGAGCGGCTGCAGTGTGGGGATATGTCTGGCTGCTGCTCTCTGACCTTCTGCCGCATGTCCCAGAAGAGGACCTGTGCCTCGCTGGAGGACAGGGAAGGCAGGACTGGTGTGCTGGCCTCAGGAAAGGGGTGGGGGGGCTCAGCTTGGCAAGATCCATGTTACAGGAGAGGCTGGGATGCCATGGGTGTGAGTATGTAGCTGTGCAGGGGAATGAAAGGGGGGAGGAAACATTTCAGTGGCTTGCTCCACGCTCTTGCAAGGAGGTGACCACTCCTCAGTCAGCCAGTCCTGGCCATGTAAATGTCACTGGTGCAGCTTGTGTACAGAATTTTGGGAGCTGATGGACAGGTTTGGCTAAACAAAGAGCTAAATGTCACAATAGGATTCATTTGATAGAGTAGTTTTGGTAAGATGGGTGCTGTAGAGACTTGCTATTGTTACTTAAAGGACAAATGTTAGTTAGAAAGACATTGTCTGATTCTTCTGTGAAGGTCTGTTTTCTGCATGGAGGAAAGTACTGGTTTCAGTGACTGAGTGAAATCCATTCTTACATTTTGGAAGGAGTTAAAATGTTTTTCTTGTTGCTTTAAAGTGGCCATGTCTACTTTAAAGTGCTAATCCAAACCGGATCTGACATTTGAGTGTGTAGACGCTGACGTGGGTATACTGCAGTAAGCAGAACTAACCTGGGGAAAATGCAGGCTAGAAAATATGAAGTGATGCACTTCTCAGAGTAATCCATGCTGCAGACCCTTGCCACAGAAGCCTGCCCTACTCGTGCAAGTAATTGTGCTGCTTTTGTGATGCTACAGCTCTTGTGTTTCTGCAGCACGGTGTGCTCTGTGCTGCCCCTCTGCATATTTCCTTGCCTCTCAATGGTCCTGTTCAGACTGTGCCAAAAGCAGCACAAGCTAGAAGCCCAGCTCTTTTGCATGAGCCTGCCCTCTCCAGTTCTCACTCAGGTTTTCTTGGAGCTCATATGAAGGGCCAGTGATGCTTACAGCTTCTTCTTGGGCCAGGCAATACTGCTAACACAATTGCCATTGTGACAGAAATTGATTTCCAGGTAGGGGAGTTCATTGAGTCCTTTCAAAGAGAGGCTTCAAGTCAGTAAATAGCTTTGAATACTGCTGCTATTACATGTCCATTTCATCCCTGTCTTTGAAGAGAATTTAGCAGTAGATTTCTTCATAGTCTTCCTCTGGCCAACTCTTTACTGGCCTTGCTGACCCACTTGTGAATCCCCAAGAGTCTCTGCCCTGTGATACTCAGAGTTCACTAGAGCATCCCTTGTGCTTGTTGTGTAACAAAGCCACAGCTGTTTCCTGGCCTCTGGGACCCTCTGTCCCTGCAGACGGAGTGACAATATTTGCCTCACTGGATGTTAGTTAGTATTTTCTTATGTTAGGAACAATTTTTAACAGATTATGAGCTGTCCCCAAGCAGCACATTGTCAGGGATGTCAATGCAATTGAATGTAAATGATAGCAATGAGGACAGCCCCTCTTCCTCTGGGTTGTCTGTCACAACAAGCTGTGCAGGAAAGTTATAACTGGAAGTCCTTATTTTTTGCTCTGTCTTGCCAGTGTTCACACAGGCAAAACACTGTTGTCAGAGACACTTCTGAAGAAATGAGGTGTGTTTGTCAGCTACGTAAAGCCTGGAGCAAAGAGAGGTCAAGATGCATGAAGTGGGAATTAGCTAGAAGGGAGAGACACTTATGAAACAATGGGATCATCAAAAATTATGTCTTGTTCTTTGACTTGATGGTAGCACAAGATTTTTCCTTTAAAGCTTTATGGGTACATAAAGATCTCTCAGCTTGCTTCTAGCTCATGGCTAAACCTGGCCTGGGTTCATGAAACCTTGTACCTGCTAGAGAGGCTCACCCAGTGTAGACTGATAGGGATGAATAAAATACCACAGCAAAGTCACACTGACTTAAAAAGTCACATGGTGAGGATATTGACATCTATTCGCTGGGGTAGCTTGATAATTAGAACAGTCATTCAGGAGCTGAAATCATGGCTGAGCTTTCACTGCCCTAAGGTAGCCTCCATCTTGTAGGAAAATGTCCAAACTGCTGCTGGAGGAGGGAAATGTGTGCATATTCTCTACGCATCCTTTGAAAACTGCCAGTCCAAAAAAACCCAGCTTTCCTGAGCCAAAACGTAAGAAAGTGGGAATGTGATTCTTCAGCTCTTGCAGCAATGGCAAACAATTGAGTATTGTCTGTGAAAACTGGGCTTATGTTAAAATATTAGGTATTGTAACTAATATAGGAAAGGGGAAAAAAAACCCCTTAAAATATCCCCTTTTAAAATTGTTTTCTGTGGTTTAACTTCAGCAGATTTCTATTTGCTGTGCTAATGTTTTTGAGTTCTCCTCTCCAACACGTTGCAGAGCTTCCAGCTCCCAAGTCTTTAAGAGCTGGGCATCTAGGAACTAGACAGTTGCATTCTCGCCTTTTGAAGCTTAAATCCCCTTATGGATTTAGGGATTTGTTTTTACCTGTAAATGGGAGACAAGAGCATTTTTGTACCTCACAGAAGCATTGCAAGGCTAGATAAAAGTAAGCTTAATGCAGCAATGGTCATCAGAATAGGTGTCCTGTATAGCCTTTAATAAAAAAACCTGAAGGATTATTTATCTGAAGATAATGAGGGTTAAGTGTGAAAGGCAGGCAAATGCTTAACAGGAGCTCTTTAGGAAGTGGAAAGAAGGGAAAGTTACCTTTTGAGAAGGGGAGAAAACAAGAAGGAATTCATGCATGAAATAACACCATTCACATCAGGGCAGGACCTGGCCTAACATTTGTATTTGCATATTTTTTTGTCATTTTTTGGTACTTCCTGATGAAATTTAAAAATATCCTAACACAGTCTAATGTAGTGTTTATAATAGACACTCAAAAGCACTTGCTTTAGCAGAGAGAAATGACTTGGTTTACTTATTCGTAGGAAGGGGTAAAAGAGGTGTATTGTTTTGGGGAGAAAGTGCTTCAACCAAGCAAAAACCATGGTATTTAAAAGAGGCTGTGAGAAACAAAGCAGCTAAAATATCCTGAAGTTATATTACTGGTGTGTTTCACTCTTTAGAGTGTATAAAGATACACTTAATCATGCTCGTGGAATTGGGCAGTGGATTTAGCTAGCTACAGGACTGCTTTATTTAAACCCTGTCGAACTCAGTGTCATGGGGGATCCGTGCATGTGGCATAGCAGGAAACAGTTTGGTGACTCTGTCCTCAGTCAAGAGATGAATTTTACCTGCTTAACCATCATGGTTTCATTTGCATAAACCCATCCTTTTATGCTCTGAGTAATTAACACTTTTTTAAAAATAAGAATTTACTTAAAATTAAAACCAGGAATAATCATGTTGGCTGCAGAGGGAATAGTATCTGGGAAAAATGATGCAGGAACTGAAGCATTGGGATTGGGTTCTGAAACGAGTATTTCCTCTAATGCAAGCATAGCCTTGACTAATATCTGACTGATGTGTTTTTTTCAAACAGATACTAATTTTGTCTTGGGTAATGCCCAGATCGTGGATTGGCCCATTGTCTACAGCAACGATGGATTTTGCAAGTTATCAGGATATCACAGAGCAGAAGTTATGCAAAAAAGCAGTACCTGCAGGTATTTGAGAACAGATTTATTTTCTGTTAAATTGCTTGTAGTGTTGTGCCTGTTGCTCGAGGAGAAAAGTAATCTGTTTATTCCAGTTTTGTCTTTTATCTCCTGGGGCTACATCTGTCAAATACGCTTTCCAGGTGAAACAAAATCAAAGAAGAGCTATTTCTAAATGGGTCCCTTTTACACAGTAAACAAATGGCTTTGTGTCTTTGGTATCTAACTTGAATTTCTCCCTTTATTTGCAGTTTTATGTATGGAGAGCTGACAGACAAAGATACAATTGACAAGGTCCGACAAACATTTGAGAACTATGAGATGAACTCCTTCGAAATCTTGATGTACAAGAAGAACAGTAAGTAGTTGATTGGTTTGTTCATTAATGTAAGTGTGTAAAGTTGTTCTAAATTGTAGTGTAAACTGCAATTCTGTCACCCTGGAGGACTGTCTTTTATCTAGGGCTAAATAAGCCCCAGTTCTGCCACTTGATCTAAAAGGGAGAAATGAGAACATTAGAGATGAAAGTCACTCAGGGAGGCAGAGGAAGCTTTCTAATTTGTTCTGACATTTAGAGTAATTTGTGTGTGATGCTTTAAGACAACACTGAAGATTCCATCAGCAATGGTAGTACACAAGCTAGGTTTGTGCAAGTTTCCACTACAGAGAACATACTTTCTCAGTTTTTAAAAACTTGATATAGCAAAGCCAGTATTTAGTAGTTTTGGAATGAAAAGAACCCATCTTTTGTTTTAGAAACTGAACTACTTCTGATGTTTCCAGATGAAACGTCTTTTGTTTTGGACAAAATATCCTTAATTGGCATATGATTTTTTTTTCCTAGGAAATTCTGTGTGTCTGTAACAGTGCAAGTCAGCAGATGAACTACTTGCCCCACACTTGTTGTCTCATTTAGTGTGGACTATGTCACGCACAGTCATTTTCATCTATTTATTGTCACCGGAAATGTAAATACACTGAGGTCTTCAGCCTGGCCAGATGTTAAGCTGAAAAATTGCATTCTGTAACTTATCTTGCTCTTAACAATTTCTGCCTTCTAATAATGAAGTTGGTGCTGCCTGGATGCACTGTTTGCATGGCCTTGCTTTGTGGTGCCTTCCTCCTAGGGCTACCTGCCTCCAATGTTTTCCGATTTCCTAAAAGCTGCTTTCTGTTCCTAGCTCAGTTTGTGGCCGTGGGGACCATATGCAGCGCACATCTATGCATCCAAAGCCAAGTAAATAAGCTGCAGTCCTGGGAGCCAGGAGAGTCTGGAATTCTCTCTTAGTTATCAGTGATTTGGCACCAAGAGACTGTGCTGCTCCTCTTCTGTCGTGCTGCAGCATATGGCCTGTAGTAGAGCCTGGGGCCTCTGTCTTTCCTGCAGATTTAAAGCTAGGTAATCGCGGAGTGAGGAATATTTCCTGCCCTGCTGTGCTCTCCTCTGAGGAGAGGTGGCCGAGAACAAAGTCCAGCTGTGCAGTAGCTGTGTTGTGTGACATGCCAGAAGACAGAGCTGCGACGGTTCTGCTCTGTTACTCAGAGGGTCACAGGCATGGGAAAAAGGAAAGCACAGAGCTTGCTTTCAAGTTTAACAAAACGCAGGGCACTAAATGTTTGTTAGATTTGCAGCTTTAGAGATACATTAACTACTGTTACAGAGACTTGCTAATAACACTAGAGAGTTTTAACAGAAAAATATCAAAAAGGGGGCATCCTGGAGCTTTTTCTCAGTATAAGCCACATCACAGAAAAACACTGTCATATTTGCCAGTTACTTAGCTAATTGGCCTTTCCTTTGTGGTCACCTTACCTCTGCCTGCAACTGTGGCAATGGTCCAGGTAATGAAAATGATTGCCTCCAACCTGCTCTCATTTTGAAGGCTTGGGAAAGGACCCTGAATTTTGTTAGACATCTTTTTTCCTGCTCTTTGTTTTTTCTGTTTTGTCTCTCTGTTCTGTCCTCATTCTATTTTCCTTTTTCAAATTAGCCAGTGAAATAGACAGGAAATGGATTTTTCTTGTTCTTTACCTCCTTATAAACTAACAGTCACAATAAATAGCAACAGTTTTTTTCCTATTTTGAATTGTTGGATAATTGGTATGTTTTCCACAACCTACACATTTAAGGTAATTCTGGCTGTTTTAACAGTACAGTCCCTATCCCTTTGGAGGAACAAAAGAAAACAAAATAGGAGTTTTGAGTTAATAGTGATGTTGGTAGTGCAAGTCAGTCTTGTACTTGTAGGGGCAGCAGCCATCTCTCTCTGAGTAACAATTATTCCCTGGTCTTACATGTCAACAGCAGATTGAGACATTTAATGATGCTACTGAAGTGATAGGCTGAGGTTTTTTTTGACAAGGCACTCTCCATGGTGGTGACCCAGGGCTAGTATTTGTTTCATTGTCTGATAAGAATACGCCATCCAGCTGTTGCGAGGTACAGTAAGTCCACAAACTTCACTGCAGTTCACAGAATCCATTCTATAAACAACATACAATTTTCTGCCTTCATCATGTGTGCGTTTATGGATGCTGCCTCTACCCTAGCCTTCCCTTTCTTTGTCCAGTCCTCCCTCATCCAAAAGCGACTCCCTGTTTTCAGAACTTGAAGTCAAGATGTGATAGAGATTTGATGATTCCTTGGGCTGGACCCTTGATAACTTAGCAGATATATAACAATTGTTGTTATTCTCTGGAAGAATTGCTTCCCAGAAATGCAAAGCTCCTTCAGGATAATTGGAAGCAATTAGAGCAAACAGGTGCGCAGGCACCAGATTTTTGTCATTGTTGCTTTAATGCTGTCCAGTTACATTCAGTGGGGATTCATTGTCATACCTGGAAGGAGACAAAGTGGAAGCTTTCTTTAATCTGGACTGCAAAATGACAACAGACAGATTGACAGTAATTTCACATGAGAGCTTCAGTTCCATTGTTTAATTAGATGTGAGTGTCCAGAGATGCTGGAAGTATTGTTTATTTTTATATGGGAAAATTAAAACATTACTAAGTCTGAAATCAGTTGAGATTTATCAAGTTTGATCAAGGAAGGGTACAGCTAATGTATTAGAAAATATTTTGTATCTAGCTTTATTCATACCATACCTTACCTGAACTGATGTGTTTTAAACATCTAACTTCTTATGAGACTTTGACAGCCATTTGTTACATTTTTACACCTTATGGTCAGCCTCATGAGTTAAAAATGGCTGAGTAAGTTAAACTTGGATTTTCTTTGTCTTGTTTTTCATCTACAGTGTAGGCCTGGCGTACAAGCAGTGCAAAAGCAGGCTTGTTCTATATGCACTTGCCTTCATTATTGATGAGGTAAATTTTTGTCAGAATGTAAAATTTACTTGCTTCTATCTGCCTCTGAAGAGGTGGTGTCCAGTTGAAATCTAACCCCCTTTTCTATGCAGTACTTGACCTACTTCAGTGGAAGAATATTTGAAGTGGGGTGAACTCGTCAAAGGTGAAGTGTATCAAGAGTTAGAAAGAGTCTTCAAGTGTCCCCTGTCTAAGCAAAGGCATTCCCGTTGCTTATGGTCTGCAGCTGTGCTGCAGAGAGAGTGTTAAGACACCTTTTTTTGTTGTTGTCTCAGAAGTTTTATACAGATAGGGCCAGCAGAATGCTTGCCAGAATGCTGGGTTGGCTGTAGGTAAATATTTCGTACACTGGAAAGTAGTTTGGTAAAACAGTAGCTCTTTGCTGAGTAGACATATTATGGTGGGAGTCCCAAAGACTGGGATGCACTTTCAGACTGTGCTGGGGTTCACTTCCCTGTGTTTCTGGATGCTTGAATGTTTAACAAATTTAATATCATGAATATTTGTGTGTGGGGTTTTTTATTTGACTGATTGATTTTTTGAGTTTTCATTTTAATATGCAAAATTGTCTCCCTTCCTTCCTGCTCCCTTCTTCCCCCGGTGCATTAGAAAGCCTTCAGATATCAGAGAATGACAAATAAGCCTAAAATAGTGATTTGGTAAATTCTACTTGCATTTATCTTTGGGACCAGTGCTTTCTACAGAGGTTCAAAAGCAATCAACCCCATCTTAATTTATAGGCAGCAAAATTCAGTTCGGGGTTGTTGACCTATGATTGCCCACCACTGCAGAGTTTCTCATAACTGCTACTGGCTAAAACCATCTAAACCTATTTATATTAGTGTGTGCTGTGCAGGTAGTGTCTCCAGATGGAAACCTTTGCTAAACCATATCATTGCATAGGAACAGAAGCAGGAAAGAATGAGGGTTGGAGTCAAGTGAGGGTATCTGAGTCAATTTATCCTCCTCGACCTCTCATTGAAGTGTAGCTCCATTATTTGTCAAGCAGTGTGCACACCTGCATCTCCTGTGGAATCCATCTGTGTGAGTTCAGTTACCTTCAGCAAGGTCAAATGAAATATTTTGGATTAATAAAACTGGTAATTCCCATTGATCTTGTCAACTTCAAACGTGTTGGCAAGCAAGACCTGCTGTCATCTTCATGAATATGTGGAGAATTCCCAATAGTAATCCTTAAGTAGTTTGTCTGAGGTAAATGGAAAGGAGATCTCAACACTTTACTGTGCCTTCCTTATGTTTTGTTCTTGAAAGAACTCAGAATCAGCTAAGCCATATCAGCACTACTGCAGTACAAGGATGTGTGCTGAACCTTTTTTCTACTGTGTTGTTTCACTGTCATAGGATAACCCTTGTGCATAGCAATTCCACCTGTGGGGACTAAAATTAATTTTCCTTATCTTAGCATGTAAAGAGCTGACCTTTAGAAGCATTAGCTGCCACAGTATCTCAGCATCAGATAGAGAAGACATGAAGGTAACAGCTTTAAAAATGCTGGGAATATATTTAAAGATTTATTCTTATTGGCACAGAGTGGTGAGTTGGTCTGTTCTCATTTGGTACACACTCTCTGCTCAAAGCTGGAGTCTGCAGGAAGAATTTTGTTCTTTGTCTTGCATGGCCAAATGCCATGGGCTTCTCTGAACACCTAGTTAAAATCTGGGTGGATATAATAACTTGCAAAACTCTCTGTGCTCACAGCTCATCACCTCGTTTGCTGGTTTGATATTGGACTGTACTGCTCAGAGAAAAATTGCCCTCTTCATTAATGGCAGTGAAGATGTCAGCTGAATTGTCAAAACATGCTTTTTTGGTTGTATTTGTAAATTAATTTTGGTTTAATTAGTGGAAAGAAAAATTGAGTATTGCAGTTTTGACAGACAGTTAGCCTTTTTGGCTAAATGACTCAAGGTATGGGCAAAGAGCATATTTAAACAGTAGTCTTGATTTTCATATAGCCTATTTTTGTTTGACAGGAGGGAAAACTTAGGAGAGCTCAATGGTATGCTCGGGGAGAAGCTGGAATAGACCTTTAAGATCTCTTTCACCGTGAAGCTGTAAGAACTTTTGAAAGACTCCAGCCAAAGTTAAATAGCACATTAAATGCTGGTGTTCCTGCCCAGCGAGGGGCTGAGCACATCATTGCTGAAAGACACGGGACTGGAAAAAAGGAGAGGGAAGAGACAGTAGTATTTGTCTTTCAGATGGGAAATTGAAAGGTGTGCAGACATTTATGGTGTGTTAGTCTGGAGAAGACTTGGGATTTGACTCACAGCCCTTAAAACTGTCTTTTCTGTGACTGTCAAGAGCTGCACCTGCTAATTCTGGATTGGCTATGTAACTTTGGTTGGTACCATGAGCCAGGTTGGTCCCATGGCTACTGTCAGGCATTCATTGCAGATTTTTCCATTTCTTCTCAGTTATTCACACTGCTTGTCCTACAGCTTTGAAGGGACATTCCCTTTTCTAGCGTGATTGGTCCTATGCCACTAGACAAACTCTGGATTCTTTCACTGCTAATTCCAAATCTAACAGAAGCCAATGTAGCTCATGAGTGTTTACTTTTTTGTTTGTGCACTGGTATTATCACTGAACTTTACCAGTGAGAGAGGTTGCCAGGACTAAACACAAAATGTAAATGGAAGTAGATGTATTGTTGGAAACACTGGTAAACACTTTCTGTGTGGCTGTACATCAGTGCAGACTAGGAAGTTGCTCTTGTTTTGCTGTGAGAACTCTGGAACATGCTGCAGTTTCACTGCCTGAATAACCCCCACAGGCTGAATCTGAAAATCACATTTTTCATTAAAATGGCCTTGTTTGTGCCTCTTGCTAGTCGTGGTTGTCTGGCTGAGCAGGGATGTTGGCTTTGACACTAAGAGCATGAGGGCTGCCTGTAGGACGTTGAAATTCTAGTTTCTGACCTGATTTATAAGTAGTTTATACTTTAGGCTTTCCTGTTTAATAGTTAAATAAACTGTTTAATGTTTAAAAAGTAAAATTCTTCTGATAATTAAACCAGTACGCAGGAAAAAAGCTGAGCATGGCCCCATCTTGGCTGAGCCATTTGGTGTGTTCCCACAGTTCAGATCCCAGTTCTGCTGTGAATGAGCTCCTGATTGCAGAGCACTGTGGATAGCCCACGTAACCCAGCACTGGGAGCACTCACCTCATGACAGTAGCTTTATATCCACTTGTCTCCTGTTCACAAGAGACACTGACAAGATGTTGGAGAATACACTGCAGGGAAAACACAGTGTTATAGAAGCAGGTACATGGCCTGGCAGAATTTTCCATCTCCTTATTTCTGCTGTTGCAGTGTTACTGTGTAGATCCCAAACTGGAAGATGATTTCTGCAGACCTTGCTTGCCACCTTCATTTTACATTTTGCCCTGTTTGTGGCACTCTGGAAATTACAATGGTACCCAAATAGTGCATTTCATCAATGCTGTCAAGGACATATGGCTCTTTCTTTTAGCCTGTGGGACACATCACTAAGTTCTACGCTTGGTTCTAGGTAAAAAAGTGTTTTGTCTTCGTTTTTCCTATAAATGCAGCTCAGGAGTGGGAGTCAAGGGAGTTGGAAAGTAAGAACCCTGTTGATAAAAGCTCCTTGCCCTGCAGCAGCCTTCAACAGCTTATTGGGAAAAGTCCTCTTGTTGCATTCAGAACATGTTAGAAAAATCTTGCAACAACATACTATAGCATAATCATAAAGGGAAGATGACAGCATGCATTGACAAATAGCCAGAATAAGAGGGTGAATTGCATCCTTTTTGTGTTGAGTACAGCATCTTCAAAAGCACGCTGGTAAGTTTATATAGCTGTGAGATGCAGAGATGAAACTGAGTGTGTAATTCAGTCTCAGTGCTGTGAAGGTTAATACTGTGAGCATCCCATAGCAGAATGGCTGTGGCTTGAAGTAGTAAAACAATACAAAGTGGTTTGGGGGAGGGACAAAAAAATCCCTAATCAAAAAAAGTGCATGTAGGTAGAGATCAAAAAGCAAGGCTGTAGATGGAGATGCTGGCTGATTAAAAAGTTGCAGTGTTAGTGGAGGATGTTGAAGTGGGTAAAATGAAAAGCAATTAGTCACCGAGGAGTCTCAGTAAAAGCAGGATACAGATTTGATCGGCCCCAGAATAGTTCACATGTGAAGTCAGGAAAAACAAGTAGGCAAGAAGAAATTGAGATAGGCAGTTTTAGGAGCTCTTGAGGAAGGGTAGTGTAAAGGGTGTTACTGTCTAGAAAATTGCTGTTGCTGGCTTTGTGGCAGTGTCTTCTAAGCTCATTAGCAAGTTAGTGATGATTTTACTGGCACAGGTACTTTGCTGAATCTTTTTTCACACTTAGCATTTTTGTTTGCTCATATGTTATTGGAAGGGGTTGTTCAGGAATGTTAACTCTTTAAAAAAAAGAAATATATTGACCCTTGAATACCTTCTGCCATGCAGGTATATTTCAGAAATGGCCACCAGTGATTCCATCTGGATTTCTCTGCTTTTTGAGCAGAGGCCTCCATGCATCATAGACCCTGCTGTTTGTAGAAGTGGCTGTGCATATGGCGTGGAATCTCAGCCAGGGTTTAAAACTGCCTGTGTGTTATGCAGGCACAGTGGGAGCCTCAGGAATTGAACTTCATTTATGGAAGCTGTCCATGGGTTTTGGAGATGCCCTGTCTTTCTGTAGCCAGAAAAGATTGCTCAGCGGTGAGGCACTGGTAGCAACCACCTCTGTTTTATTAACATAGTTGGAAAAAAAGGTGCCTTTGCTTCCTTTGCTGAACAGCAACTTGAGAGATAGATGAGGTTTCCATGTGACCCTTTGACAGTCAGGAAGCACAAGTGACCCTTGTTACTAAAAATTATTGCATGAAATATACCATGTAGTGCTCACGTTAAAGTACTGAGCAATTCAGCGTGGAGTAGGGTCCTGTGATTGAGAAAGGATAATCTTAGAATACTATTTAGTTTCTTTCTGAAATAGACTTTGCGGCATGAGTGGCAAAAATTATGTGGTGCTCTTTATTCTGGCTTTCCAAGAGGGTCGAACTCCTGCTGATCCTGATCTTATTTTGGCCCCCAGAATGTGCAGACCCTTCTCTCCAAACATTGCTCACAAGGGACACACAAGAAAAATCCTGCTCACAGCAAGCAAGCCTAAATCTGCTTTTTGTCTCTTACTTCTTGTGCTTGAAAAATAAATGATGAGTTGTTTTTGTCATCCCTGAAGGGTGTAGGAAGAGTCTGAAAACCCACGTACAAACTCCGTGAAGGCTCATGTCTGGAGTATCCCTATTGCCATGTTGGAGAAGTCATCTTATTATGTCTAAAGTTAAAACTGCAGCCTTAAAAATGGAGTCTTCAGGGAGGTCATGTTGTGACATACAGGAGCCAAGTGCTTTGTTCTGAGCCCTCCAATCAGCTTGTACTCAAATATCACTATGATCAGTGTGGTGAGTCCTGTGAAATGAGTGGTAGACACTGTCTTGTTACATGGAGCTTCATTGGTATCACTGCAGTCTTCTCGGCAGTCTCAGTAGAACTGCCAGAAATACAGAATGGCAGGGCTGACTGATCCTTAAGGTGATCTGTGTGAATAGAGGTCAAGGAAGAATGGCAATCAGCATCTGAAGGGTCATATTCTGGTGCCGTCTTTTTCTGTGATGTGCAGGCTTTCATCTCTCAAGCAGTTTTCATTAGCAGTTAATCTACTCCAGTAATTAGAAAGGTACAGTTTTATGCAGTACAGCTTGATCCCATCCCCAGCTTGTGTTCTGGTCCACCAAACTGGTCGTGCTCTTGGGTTGAGACTCTGTGTTATGGTCATGTCCTAGGCACTGCTGGCCTCTTCTCAAATCCTGCACAGAACCAGCGAGACACTGTTGGGTGCAGCGCTTTGCACATACATGGGACTCTTCTCTCAAGAGATCACAAAGCAGTTTGTAAGTTCAAGTGTTAACTTTGCAGGTGAAGTTCAGAAATACTGAGTGATTCCCGAAGATTAAAAAGCCAAGCAGAGACAGAGCAGAGAACTTAAATAACAGTCTTGTCAGCTGCTTTGTTATTTTTCCTAATAGGTGTTTGCAAAAAAAGCCAACATTAAAGTCACTTTTACAGATGGCTGATTTGAGATGTAAACATCTAAACTGGCACATTTACTGTTTTGCCTACCATTGACCAACTCTTTGATATGTTTTTTCCAGGAACACCTGTCTGGTTCTTTGTGAAAATTGCTCCAATTCGAAATGAGCAGGATAAAGTGGTTTTATTTCTTTGCACTTTCAATGACATAACGGCTTTTAAGCAGCCCATTGAGGATGATTCATGTAAAGGTTGGTCTTTTTCACTATTATATATTTATGCTGCTTTTGTTTGTTTGCCCTGGTCTTGAAAGAGCTGAAGTCCTTTAAATACCCAAGCCAAAGAATTAAACATTAAAATAGCTTGTATCTGTGCCACTGGGGACGACATTTGTGCAAGAAATGGTTGCTGCTTTTTTAAGTGAAATTGCTCTGGCCTGCACTGGAAAGGGTCATTGCTAATGAAAGTCCCAAGTGCTTCAGAAAGCCCAGTTTACATGGTAAATACGTACTGTTCTTCCTTTTAAATACATTATTAACCCACTCTCCAGCGTAGCCTTCAAGGATTCATGATGTTGCTCAACAGCCCTGTAAAAACTGAATGTGAAGCTGCATGCAAAAACTGATGAATTAACCCTGGCTGAGTCTAGCCAAGATCTGAATAGTTTAATTCTGCCTGAGTTGATGTTACTTTCCGTTATTACGGGATTTCTTACGTTAAAGTTCTGGACTAGTTCCCTTTAGGCTATATGAAGAGATTCCAGTCATCTTAAGTGGAATCAGGTCTAAGCTGTCCTGGTGAGTGGAGCAGCCCTGCAGTGTTCTGCTCTTAACCCTTTGCTGAGCTGCAGCCTGGAAACCAACTCAGCTGTGACAGCAGCATAAACTTTCTGACAGGGTCAGATGCTGTCAGAAACAGACCTTTTGTACCCTATGGAGAATTACAGAGACCTGTGTCCTCTGGGGTAAAAAAGGATGTAAGTTTTTTGCATTTTTGTAGTATTTAATAATATTTGTAGTATTAAATTAAACAGGAAACTTTCTGTGAAGATGAACTGATTTACATTCATTCTCAAAATGTTATTTAAAAACATAGTTTCTCGAAGTGGAAACACCTGTTACTATGAAAAACGAAGTACAACCTTGACAAACATACCCCCTTCCAGGCTATGTGGGTAATTTTTTTCTCTTTTTAATGCTATTTGTGTGGTTCCTTCTTGCTTTAATAAAATTAAAAAACTTACCTTGTCAGAAAGTTTGAGTCTACAGTATTTTTTCCCTGCTTAGTGGTCCTCACCGTGTCCTGATGAGGAGTGACAGCACAGATAAATCAGCATGATGCTGTAAAGCTGGCTGTCATTATTTGCTGGTAGTGAAGGCCCTTGCTTCATTTAGTCAGTTGATAAGCAGGACTTTCAGTCAGGAGTGGTAGCTGTGTCTTTTTGCTTTCACAGGAGTTCCCTAATGTAGTAGAGATAGGCAGTTTGTCCTTCACTTTCAACACAAAGAGACACTTTAACTTTTTTGTTTTCAATACAAGTATGTTGAAGAGAGGGAATGCTAATTTTTTGGAAATGGAACTGCGCTTTCTGTTTTCATCCTTCGCTTATCCCTTACACTTTTCTTCCATACTTTACTTGCTAGAGCCTAGCTTAGGAATTTTGTTGTGTGATATGGTATTAGCCACTTGATTGCTAGATGAGCAACTTCTTGGAAGAGCTGATTTGTCAAACAGAGTTTTACATGTGTGTCCTTGTCTTTAATATTAGGTCTCATTGTGCAATTGTATACTGTGAGAGAGGGGAAGAAAAGGCAGGTGTGGAATGTCAGATAATCATCTGTAGTAGGCTCTAGGCTTCAGAGTAGAAAAATGTTTTTGGAAGGTCTAAAAAAAGGTAAAATTGTACTAGCTTGTTCTAAGAATCATTACTTTAACAGACATGAGCTTTGAAGAGGGCATAGTCTTTGTGCTGTGTACAATGTTACGTGGGAGCTTTGTGGCATGCTTTTGAAAGAGAGCAATTTTCTTAGGAATGTTTCTCATATTCCAAACCCAAATAACTCTCAATCTGAAGAACTAAAACAGTGAACTGAAAACTGATTGCTAAATCAATTCTTTTTCCTTCTTTCACCTTCAATCAGCTTAGCAAGTACTTTCCTTTTACTGTGTTTGTATGTGAAATCAGTTTCCTATGCATGAGTACTTAATATGTAATAGGTTGCCTGTAGATGCAGATATATGTTAATAAAATGTGCTATTTGCACAGTTGCAGAATGTTATAGTTTAAAGTATTCAAGTTTTTCAAAATCAATGCCTGTATGTGTAGAGAACATTAAATCGATCATGGCCTTGTACTACATAAAGACCAACTAATCTGTCAGGCTAAGCCTGCTTAGCTGTGGTATATCTTAGTTTTCTATCACCTGCTGGCAATTTCAAGCCTGATTGTTCAGCTGCAAATGATGTAGTGACTCCTTGAGTGAAAAGTGTAGAGCTGTAATGGCAGGTGTTTGACTACACAAAGGTGAATTGGCATCTTTCATCTGAAGGTGACTCAGAGGGATAGAAGGTCCCAGTACCATTTTTCATGCTTAATAACTTTTTCTTTATTGATTAATAATATCAGACATTGGAATAGATGAAACAAGGAAATATTTCTAAAGTCACGTAAAAAGTAGACTTCTCGTTGTAGTCTTTGTTAATTGATTCAGATAATTTAGAAGATGTTTATTTTATGGCTGCCGTGGAAGGTAAGTAAGCTAGCTTTTATATGCAGCAGCTTTAAAAATAGTGTGTTCTAAATAAAACCACTTAAAAATAGTGTGTCAGTGATGTTGATAATATTTTTAAACAACCTCTTTCCGCTTTTTCCCATATGCTTGCCCCTTCCAAAAAATCATGGAAACTAGTTTACTTTAATTAAAGAAGGCAAAATCAAGCTATAGCATAGCTAAATTTGGCTTGTCAAGTGGTAGGTCACCTTCTTAGCTGAATTTTAAAGTATATGCTATATTTGGAATTAATGCATTTTATCTGTGTACATCTCTCCTGGTTTGAGATGTAACACACCAAGTATGAGATGCTTGAAAATAGTGTATAAAATGGAATGCATCACCTTATGCAAAACAATTACTTGTGCAGACAAATAGAATCTGTGCTTGCACCCTGAGTAGCTCGTAAGAAGTTTGCCTGAACAGGTTTTGAATGTATGACTACAACGTGAACATATTCAGAAGCATGTGTTCTATCTCATAAGAGTTAGTAAATGATGCTTTGGGTCCTAATTTTTGCTTTTGATACTTTGTTTTTATGCAAAGAGGTGGTCAAATTCAACATGACTGAATCAAATTGTGAATGGTTGTTATCCTCCAAGATATTGTAGTGTTCTGTGCTTTGTAGCAATCATCAGTTACCATCTCCCCTGCAGAAGATGCTTTTTTTCATTTTGCAGCTAAGCTGTCCTTTGCATAACAAGCAGGAGTAGAGACACAAAAAATATTTCGTTTGTCTCCTTTCTTAATTCAGGGGAAAATCAGCATTTCCTTTTTTATTTTTTTTCTTTTTTTTTCTTTTTGTGTCTGTTTTTTTGGGGGGGGAGCGTTGGTTGCTCTCTGATTTTTGGTTCTGTTTTTAAAGATGTATTTATATGAACAGAGCCAGTGTTTGAAATATTTTGATTAAGATATACTCTGCTTTCATCTGGATGAAATGTTTTCTTAAAAAAAGGAAACAAATGAAAGGGAAGTAGTGAGTATATTAAAAAACTTTGCTATGCTTTCCCAGTCCAGATGGAAAAATAATACAGTTTTAGTCATGAGGTTTCCAAGAGAAGGAGCACTGCAGAGAAGCATGATGGATGTAAGCAAGGATGTTTGATGTGCAGGAATACAAAGGTGGCTTGAGTGGAGACAAGAACTGCTGGAATCTTGATTTATTCACATTTACACAGTTGTGTGAACAATAGACCTGTGGACAAACAAGATTGCTCTCTAGCAGACAATGGCTTCTTGTTCTCCAGGATTTGTATGTCATGGATCAGCATTGCGGTAACAAGAGTTCTGTAACTGCCACAGTTCCTAATGTTTGAATTCTTGAGTTATCAGGATTGAACTGAGAAGAGTGGTGGGAAACAAACAGCTTCCTACGAATAAATAATAAATGCTGTAAAGGTTGAGTATCAATTTACTTCAAAATACAGAAAATTGGCTTCTCCAACTTAAACCCATTTTTAAATGAAGCTTCATGCTTTAGAGATGAGAAGTTTTGATGAGTTAAATACCACAGCACAAAAGTATATTTCAATGCCATATTTCCACATGAAACAAATCTCAGGGGACAGCTTTTGTAATCATCTTGTCTTAGGTGTTATCAGAAGCAATTTCTGTTCACCTTTTTGCGAAGAAATGGTGGAAAACTGAAGGAACATCAGGGAATGCAGGAGTGCTGACATCAGTGCTGTTAATCTTGAAGGCTCTCCATCCTTTTGAAGCTGGAGATATTTTAATGGCATTGCATTGCTTGGTCCCTGCATGATATTTTCTGCAGAACTGAAAAAGGAGACCAAACAATGATAAAAATGGGTTAGAATCCAAGACAGTGGCGCAGGCAAGCACTGCCATGGGGCTGGACAGCTTTATGTTCCTGAATTCCAAGCTGTCCTCTCTGCTATGTGAGCTTATCTTGTTTGAGGAATATATATGCCTATATTAGAACCACCTAGGATCATTAGATTTTAAATTTAATTTATATTTTCTCTGTTTCTAGAGGAAAACAATGGATGTAGGGCTATACCAACTGCTTGTGTTGAAAGAGAACTCCTAATCCATATCATCTGCTCCCTCTGTTCTAGCAGGACTGATGCCAGTATATTCTTACACCATTCTGAGGCTTAGTTCCTTGTCTTGGAAAGCTCCATGACCCTTAAAATTTAGTGTTTGTGTTCAGTCCTATGGCTTAAGTCCATTACTTGACCTGTCTTTGTTAGATAGGTATCTAACCTGCTGTCGGCTGTGTCTGTCCTTAGGGTTCTGGAGGAAAAATTGCAATAAATTCAACAGGCACTGCTGTCTTTTCAGGCATTACTGGAGATGTTATCATTCAGAAGGATTAGTACAGGCATTCTGTTTAATTTTTATTTTCTTTTGTCTGTGCCCCAATCTGCAGGTCTGTGTTGGAGTTGCCACATTTTTATCCTTTTCTTTAACAAAACCCCACAAAACTAAAACCCCCAAAAGGCAATAGGAGGAGGAGAGTGTTCTGTTCCAAAGATGAAATTTGTATGCATTGCACAGTGATTCAGTGCCTGGTTTTAGGCACACCATGGCACAGTGGTGGGTGTGTCTCCAAGTGTGGTACCCTGTGGTGGGGAGAGTTAGGGTACGTACTCCCAGTTTGTATCCGTGCTGGTGAAAAAAGCCAAGCTGAAAAGCCCTGCCTCGTGACACGATCTCTTGCCTAGAACAGTTAGGTTGCTTTCAGATCAGTTTGGAGTAGAGGGTGAGGTGTAATGTTTGTGGGAACAGTTCCTTTTTGTGCCGTTTAGGCACCCACAAGTGAGATGTGCAAGTCACAGGCAGAGGAGATACTTATAGGGGATGCCGAGGAGAGGGGCATGGGTTAAGCTGTACCTTTCAAAAGGAGATGACTCCTGGGAAGAGGGGGAGGTACCCAAAGGTGCTCAGCATTCATAGTCACAAATCATGCCACAGTGTTGTCTGGCAGTGCTTTTGTGCAAGAAAACTGAAGTGAGGTGCTTCGTTTTCCTCCTCTCTCTGTGGATGTCCGAATAGGCCAAATCTTAAAATAGTCGATGTTAGGAAGGAAATGCACACTGAAAAGTTTGTCCTCAGGTTTTGAACCAAATTTTGCATCTTCCAGGAAAATGCCCTACCCATCAATCTGGTTTGAGCTAGTAAAAGGATCTGTCTATGCTATGTGGCATTAGAAACATTTTGCGATGGGTAAGGGAGGCAGGTTTCGAGTGAAGCTGGAGCTCTGTGCGCTGTTCCCTTCTCGCCGGGGCTGACTTTTGCGATGGAGCCCCGTCCGTCCGTCCGTCCGTCCTTCCGCCCGCTTCAGCACCACGGCCAGCGCCGCTCCGCCAGTCCCTGCCGCTCCCCGCCGGGGCTGCACAGGGAGCGCTCGCCTGGCTCCCCTCGGAGCGCATCCCCTCGGGCCTCGCCGGGCCGCCCACCTGCGAAGCCCTGCACTGTGAAGGGCACTTGAAGCTCATCAACCCAGCTGGATCCTGGCATGTGTCCGACGTGATGTCGCCAGCAAATCAAGGGAGATGACTGTCCTGCTCCGCTCCAGTTTTATGTGACGCCACCAGGGGTACTACACTGAGACCCAGGTCCCCCAGCATAAGAAGGACCTGTAGAGCGAGCCAGAGGAGGGTCACAAAGATTCTCCCAGGGCTGGAGCACCTCTGCTGTGCAGCCAGGCTGGGAGAGCTGTGGGGGTTGTTCAGCCTGGAGAGGAGAAGACTCCAGGGAGACCTTATAGCACCTTCCAGTACCTAAAAGGGGTCCGCAAGAGAGCTGTGTGGGGAACGTTTTCCAGAGCCAGGTTCTCATTATAAACTGAATCTTCAAAGTGCTGAGCATCCTTAGTTGGAGTAGATGAGGCTGCTCAGCAGCTCCTCGGTGGTGCTAGCATTTTTCAAGACTGGGACTAAATTCACTGATACTTTCAGTGTACCAAAAATATCCAGATGCATACTCTGCCTGATGTTCTATTATGACAAGGTACTGCTCATAAAGATTGTAGTTGTAGCTAGCTCTCGTGGCTATCATTCAAGGTCTTATATTTTGAGGGGTATTTGAAATCACTGTAAAAAATATTCTGAATTAAAATTCAGCCTATGACTACTCTGCCAGAAGCTGCTAAATGTTTAATTAGAATTTGAGAAAATCTATTAGTATATTCCCCCTTTTGTTTAGAGAGGGTGAAACTAATGATTTTGTTTTGCTTTTCTGCTCTGCTTTTTATTATCTTACGTATATTTCTCTGCTTATGCCAGGTCTATCCTTGATGCATCTGAGGCCAGATTCACTTCTGTTACAGACAACTGTAATTTTCATTGTGCATGACTCTAGCCTTACATCTTGATTAGTCTGGAGTGTCTTCTGCAGTGCTCTGAGATCCAAATCTCATCATTAGGTTTAATATGAGGTTATTGTATAGTGGACATTTATCCTTGAAGAATATGCCGTTCATGTAGCAGTACTTTTGTAAAGTCATTGAATACAAAGTCACAGCAGTCATGGGTTTTATTACTGTACCACACTGGCACCTATTTTCTGACTTGCTTTTGTCTGGCACTTGGTTAAATTTTACTCCCTTGTGGTCAGTAGTAAAGCAGATTGCTCTGTTTTACCTTCTTTCCCCCCCTTTAGTTGTAAGAGGTTTTATGTGGTACACTTGCAGCTTTTTTCGGTAATGTGTCTAATCTTGCGTGTTTTCTCAAGGTTGGGGGAAGTTTGCCCGCTTGACCCGTGCCCTCACGAGCAGCCGCGGAGTGCTGCAGCAGCTTGCTCCGAGCGTGCAGAAAGGAGAGAACGTCCACAAGCACTCACGACTGGCTGAGGTAATTTTTTCTTTCCCCAGGAGGCTGTAAAGAAATGTTTTTAGCCTTTGTGGGTTTGTTGTCTCTGTGTGAGCCAAGAACTGTCAGTCCTCCCTGCCCTGGGAATCTGAAGCTTGGAATATGGTACATGTGCTGTGAAATGTGTCCCATGACAGCAGAATGGAAACAGGTGTCCCAAAGACTTAATGTAACCAAATTGCAGGGTTGTGTTCCATGTCTTAGCAAAGTCTTGTAACAACATGATTAAAATAATACTTTCTTGCTTAGTTTCCATTCTTCTGAGGATCTCAGTAGGGTCTTGGACTATTTACTTACGTAAAATTGAGGTGAGAAAAGTTCAGTCTAGTACACAAGGAAATCCTGGAGAGTCCATGATGTGGTTGTTCCCTGAATTAATTTATGTCTGGTTCCTCTTCAGTGGGATCCCAACCCTGCTTTACCAACTGGTTAAAACAGATGTTTGAGTTACTGGTTTTATGGTCAGAGCAGCTGTAAGATGCCACAAGCAACATTGCAGACAGATTAGGAAAATGAAACCTTGTGATTTAAGTAGCCTCTCAAAGTTTTGAGATAAGCTCCAGGCAGACCAGGCTCCTTGAAGCACTTAGGGTTTGAGGGCTTTCACCACGAGGGGGAGAGACTGTCCCAAGTTTCCTATAGCTCTCTCCTGGGCCAGCAGCAGGGTCTCCCTGGTGTGAAAACAGCTTGGGGAGAGGCTCAGAGTGGTTGGTGTTAATGACAGCACAACCAATATAACATGGCAGTCCTGTGTCACTTCCTGCTGGGAATGCCATGGCAGCAGCTGTGACTTGTCAATAATTCTTGATCTTCCTGTGCAGCTGGAGGTGTAAGGCATTGATAGGTTCCATGAGGTCTCCATGTAGTCAGCACTCCATTAGTTTTGTTGTATGCAAAATGTTTTTGTTTCTATGCAAAATAAAAATCTCAGGCCTGTCTTGTTATCACATCTAATGATGACATTCCTGCAGGCAGGATCTTACCTATTTGGTATTTAATACAGAGGCACTCAAGAAGGGGAAACCAATTTCTGTTGGAGGTACAGAAATAACATGGATCATACTAGCACGGGGGAGGGACAGACATTCACACAGATATGTGCTGCAGGAACACCATGTAATCAGCACATGTCCACTCTAACGTTGCTTTAGAGTCCTGGAATTTGGAGGTTTTCCTCCTAATAGTACTCAAGGCTTAGTATCCAATAATCCTGTCTTTTTAGATCTATATCCCTGAATTTTAGTTCATGCTAAAATGTAGGCAACAGAATGTAAGGCAGAGGGACTGAGGTTATTCTGTTTGGCTCAGTGAACCTTAGTCTGGATGTCAGTGACTACCTGTTACCAAAACTTCTTGCAAGTCCATGTGCTCAACAAGTCTTTGCAAGTATTCTTACTGGCACAGCCAATTGATTCATTACAAATAATAAAGGGCAAGTGCGTAGTTTACATGTCTGAAATGAGTTTCTTTAATTGCTGACTGAATATTGCAGTCATTATTTTACAAAGAACATTAGCCCCAGCTGTGACGTTAGGTAGCTTTTATTTCTGCTGTAATTCCATTTAAGTCAATAGAACTACACTAGAGAGAAGAAGAGTGCAGATAATCATAGACAAGGCCACTTTTCTTTATTTGAAGATATATGGGGTGCCGGACTTCTTATTCTGCAAAGATTTCTTGATAATATTAAACATGGGATCTCTAACTGTTCCCTGTTGTATTTTCAAATCTTTTTTCTTTCTTTTTTTCCTTCATCCCTGCAGTAGCCTATTTGAAATTTTAAAATTTATCCCTTTTCTTTTGCTACTCACGATGACATTTCACATCAATCTTGTTTGCCTGAGAAGGCTCTATATTTATTTGTGTTGCTCTTAGTTATTTATCACTTATATTTTTGAACGTCTCAGGAGGCTGTTGCATCCCAGAACCTGAGTGGAGCAAGGTGTTGGAGCCTGCCACAACAGCTTACAATTTTTTATTGTTTATGAAACAGTTTCAGAAAGGTGTTAGTGACAGACTAACAGGCCATGGGTAATACAAGCAGTGTCTGTGAAGCTTCAGTCTCTGACTTTTGCCAGTAGGCATAGATTTTTTTTTAGCCTGACTTCTTTAGCAGCAGTCACATGAAAACTACTTAAATTAATTATGCAATTAACACAAGGGTGTTAGGTAACTCTGAGACAACATTTTGCAATAAGAGTTTGTAAAGTAACTGTTGCATTTCTGTTGATTAATCACCAAGGAGCTGATTGTAGGGACAATTCTTCCTGGTCACTGCCGAGTATCTGTGTTTTCTGCACCTGTGGTCTTAGCTGATGTACTCTGTACATTTGCCAGGCAGTTCTGAGCAAACAAGATTGTGTAAAAAAAAAAAAGTGGTAGTTATGAGAAATAAAAGCAGAAAAATTATAATGGTACTTAGCAGCACTGCTTAAGAATGGAACTTCTGCCATTTTTTTAAACATTGTTTACCAGGAACTTATAACTGCTGTTAAAACTGCCAATAAAAATATTGAGGCTTAGTACCTAGCCCTTAGCTTGGGGGCAATTGTGTGGGTACCTGTAGAAACAAAAGCAAGGGTGAGTGAGAGAAAGCAAATAGGTGCAGTTGAAGATATGAAAAGGAGAGATTACGGGGGAAATGTGTGACTGGGTGTTGGAGTTTTTTCGCCCCTGCACTCATGCAGGCTTAAAAATAAATCGTCGTAACCACTTTTTGATGCAATTTATGACTCCTGACTTGGGCTGTATTCACCATTTTGTTAAAAAAAAAACCCTGGATTTTTAAAAAAAAATTGCTATATTTAAAAAAGAACACAGCCTTGTAAAACACAGCCTTGTAAAGCCCATGACAGAATTTGGCATTTCTGCTCTTGGAATAAAATTCTCCAGCTTTAGAGAGCTATTAAAGCATCATGCATCATTACCACAAAGAATAAATGCAGATAATACATCTGTACTATCTGATGAATCATAAGTAACTGAAATAATACTTTCATTAATTACTTTCTGAAATAAATGTTTCCTATACTATGATAAAACCATATAATAGTGAAAAATCTTCCTAAATTAGAGCTGTTTCAATTAGTTAGAAAATTGTAGTAATCAAATTGTCCACTGCACACAAGTGGAAGCTCAGCATATAGGTTTATGTAGTTTTATACACTTTCTTCATGATTACTTTTATATGAATCTCTTGAGGTTTGTTTTTTTTTCCTCTCCAGGAGAAGTACCTTTACAAGCAGTTTGAATGTAGTTGGTCCATGTGGGTGGGTAACCACACCTGACTGCTTTAGCAAACCTGTCTCAGGTTGGCACTGCTCTCCCAAGAGGCTGGAGTGCAGCGGGAGCACCTTGGAACAGGGCAGAAGGTACTTTGCACCTCCCTGGGTTTGCTGTAGGGTGCAGAGAGAGTGGGGTTTATAGCCCTTAATCTCCAGATGGCCCAGGGCTGGTGTGTGTCTGGAACGATGGTGAAGAAACAAACTCTGTGTGACTCTTGGTGTGAAAAGTGGAGAAGGGAACTCTTGTAACTTCCAGTGCAATGACCTGACAAAACTTTGGTCATTAGCACCAAACTCTGTGGACCTCCTTCTATGATTTCTTCTATTTCTTCCATTTCCTGTGCAGTGCTGAGCTCTTTTGTCGTGCTTCATGCTACAGGCACATGCTTGTTCCCTGAGGTTATTAAGCTTTGTTATTGGCATGTTTCTCTTCCTTCAGTGAAATGAAGAATTTGGTGCCTTTGAAAGCTCTTGGCTGGCAAGACCCTGCGAGACTTTTGCCAGTCTGTACAGCAAGTTGGCTTTCCTGGGACAGACAGTGTGAGCTGGGGCAGTGCCCTTCTTTCCCCTCAAGCTGTGAAATCCTCTCTAGCAGTGCCAGCAAGCTGGAGTGGTTTTGCAAAGGTGCATGTTAGTGATGTAGTGAGAGAGAGCCCAGGCTAGAACTTGCCACCTCCAGCCCACCCAAAAAGAGGGCTGGAGGCACCTCAGGTTTGCTGCAGGTAGCTTTCTCCACCTGGTGAGGGATTGGACTCCCTATGCCATTCCTTGATGCCCATCTCCTGCCCTGTCCCTCCATTCAAGATTCATGCCCACGGTGCTGGTGCACATCCTTCTGCTGGAGACAGCTAAAACCACGGCCCCTGGTCTCTTTAAAAAGCCATTGGTAGAGCTTCACCAGAGACCCCAAGGTGGTAACAGAAGTTCAACAGACTTATTAATAAGGTCACTAGCTATTCAGATAGTTTAGAGTATGTTTACTTTCTAAACAGAAAGGGAAGGAGATCAATCAGTCATCAATCCTTTTATTTTCCTGTGCTGTAGCCCATGAATCTCAAACAAGCTGGGAGACAGTGCTTTGCATTTGGTGATGACATTTAAAAACACTGAAGCAGCAGTTTAGTATCTTAACAAGTTGGAACTAGAAGTCTGTTTTTTCTGCTTTCAGTTCAGTTTTACATCCCCACAGTTCCATTGGCTTTATTTTAACATTTTTTTCTCTTTACAGCATAATAATGGGCATCATAATTTAGCCCTTTCTTTATTGTCAAACAGAGATTGTGCTTGACTTATTCCCTTTTTGGGTATGCAGGAATACATCAGTATGTTTTCCAATAAGTTTAGTTTCATTGATGCAAAATTTCCACAAGTTCTTGGAGTACAAAGAGACCAGTAGTTACCAAAACGGAGTGCATTATACAATTCTCAGTCTAGAACTTATGTATGTATAGATAAGAACCAATCTGAAAGAACTAACAAATTTTTTTTTCCAGTTTTTCATGGTTGAGGTTCCTGTGCTGATTAGAATAGTTCCCAAAATATTTGATTTATTAATATAATACCAGGGGCCAAAAAAATAAGCTATAATAGTCCCGTGATTGCAGAAGAAGCAATAATGTTTTCATCCTGCATTTAAGGGGTGACACCATCTCCCCACACTAGTAAAATCTCAGCATTAGAACTGAAATCCAGATGAATGACTGAAAAATGTTACTATGTGGTGGAGGTGGTTGGTTTTGCTGATCGGTTATTCCAGTAAATTGATTCTTGCAGAGGACTCTGTTTTCCCAGGGGAGTTCCAGTCCAGCATATTTCAAGCTTAGGATCCTACATTACAGCTGCTGCTCATGCAGAGCCTCATAAAAGCCAGGAGTAGCTCACTGCTTTCCAGCTGATTCAGGTACAGCTGCAATGTGCAAAAGGGAGGGCAGGAGATATTTGCAATATTGATTTTGGGCTAGAGCTTTTGTTGAGAAAAGACATCCTGACATCCGTCACCGTGACTGCAAACAAGCCTTGAAGGGAATGATGCTCTGAGTACACACACTGACTCAATACACAACCGATGCCTCTTCCAGTCACTACCAGTGACTTCTGGGGACTGCATGGGCTTGCCACTGCCTCCTGCAGAGAAGAGAGACTGCTTGTGCCTTGTGCTGCTTCCAGCTCCTCTCAACACAGAACAACTTTTTAAATTCCTTTTTGGGTTTTTTTTTTGGTAGTACGGAGAACCTACATGAATCAGGGTCAGGAGTGATAGACTATGTAATACTGCAGTGAATGTGTCTGAGTCCTAGTTGGGTCTGCAGGCGAAATGTTCCTTTCTCCTCTTTCACTGAGTCTCTAGAATGACAGCAAACAAAAATACAGAGTCCTCTTATTTTTTTCAAATTGAAATTCTTTTCAAACTCTTGATGCCTCTGTGGTAACATGCAGGTTTGTCAGAGCAGGTCATGTTAATTCTCTTCAGGAGAACATACTGGGCTCAAAGTCAGCAGGCTAGCAATTCCCATTCTTGTTTACACATGTGCAAGGAACTGTGATCTGACAGTGTCTGACCCCAGTTGTGTACAAGAGTAAGTGATTATGTGAGGTTCAAAGCAGCAGGGAATTTCATCTCAGACTGTTTTGTCCAAGTAGAACTTTTGTAGCTGCTTGTTTTCTTTTGTCCCTTTTGGCTGAAACTGTCGGAAAAATTCCCACCAGTTCACAAAAAACCAAAACCAACCAACCAACCAAAAAAAAGAAAAACAAAACCAAAAAACCAAAGGCACTCAGAAAAGCCTGCAGATAAAATCCATGTCTAAATAATTGGCATTAAAAAAGCTGAGATAAGGAGCATGAAAGAAAGACATCTTTCTACTCTAGCTATGTAGTCTTATCTTTTCCCTGAGAAAAACGGCCATTTAATTTCCTTCTCTGCTTCCTCTTGCTGTGAACTATATGTAAGTAAATGTGAAAAAAAAAACATATGCCTAAATACTTCTCACAGGTTCTGTGAGTTTGGCATTACCAAGTACATTTCACTGGAGCAAGCCTCTATCTTCCTTTCAGTTTTCATCCGTAACTCAGCCATGGTACAATTAATTTTAAAATTTAACTTCTCTTTATTTGGACACAGGTTCTTTGTGTTGATTTCATCATTATGTATATCCTTACATATAAACAAACACATTCTTATTCATAGGTATGCAAAAGAAACTTGACTTCCCAAGAATTAAATACATGATAATACTGTTTTCACAGCAGTGGGCAGAACTGGAGAGACAGTAAACATAAAATGGGCAGCGCTTATGAGACTGCAGTTATGCAAAACAGTGCTCAGTGTCAGCACGGGCTCAGCTTGAGGTCCAGGGTTTAAAACACGTGCTGGGAAATCATCTCTTGAAGCAGTGCTTTTCTGAATTCAGACCTAACTGCAGCATAACTCAAGAGTGTTGAGCCTTGGCTGGTCCCCTCCAATCCTGTGCTCAGTTTGGAGCCCCCCTAGGGCAAGAAGGACATTGGAGCGTGTCTGAACATGGGCAGTGAAGGTGGTGAAGGGTTTAGAGAACAAGTTTGATGAGGGGAAGCTGGGCTTGTTTAGCCTGGAGGAAAAGAGGCGCAGTGTGGACCATTTGCTCTCTACAGCTGCCTGAAGGGACATTGTGATGAGGGGGACGTCGGTCTCTTCTTCAAGGCAATAAGTGACAAGACCAGAGGAAATGGCCTCAAGTTTCACCAGGGGAGATTAAGATAAGATATTAGGAAAAACCTTCACTGAAAGGGTTGTCAAGCATTGGAGCAGGTTTCCCATGGAAGTGGTAGAATCACCACAGCTAGAAGTGTTCAAAAGGCATGTGGATGTGGCACTTGGGGACATGGTTTTGGAGAGCATGGTGGTACTGGTTTAATTGTTGGACTGAACAATCTTGGAGGTCTTTTGCAATCTTAATGATCCTATCTTTTTATGATTCTCCACCATCAGGTAGTTAAGACACCGATCTTCTCTGTATGAAAAGTTGAAGTCCAAAATTAGTTTGTTGAGGCTAGTTATAGATACCTGTGGGCTTTGGACCTGCACAACCCAGACAAGAGGAAGAAAGAACTGTGCATTCATGACATTCTATTTCAGACACAGTATAGTGAAGAGTTAAATAGCCAATGTTGAAAAAAATGTGGTCCAGTGGTCCTGGTGGTGGACTGGAACTCAGAAATTGTGGCATTGTCCCTGGTTTTGCTATCAATTTCTATTCACAACTGCCTTCCTGCCTGTTCTTGCCCGTCATTTATCTGTCTTGTCTGTCTGGATAGCTGAAGGAGTTATCTCTTCTCTGTTTGTCTTGGATACCTCACACATTAATCTTAGTGTCAAAAAATAATTAATGGTATTAAAAGAAACAACCGTTCTTAATTTGTTGCTGATTTGTCTAACGGAATGCTTTTCTTGTCTTGCTTACCATTTGGTGGGGATGAAAGGAGTTAATGTACATGTATTTTTATCAACTGTTGTACTGAACTTAAGAATCTACAGTATGAAAAATTATACCATGAAAAAATTAAGCATGTTTTCTTTTTCCTCTCAAATCTCTGTGACTACAGGTATTGCAGCTGGGTTCTGAAATCCTCCCACAGTACAAACAAGAGGCGCCAAAGACTCCACCGCATATAATTTTGCATTATTGTGTATTCAAAACTACCTGGGACTGGATCATCTTGATTTTAACCTTCTACACTGCTATTTTGGTCCCTTACAATGTCTCCTTTAAAACCAAACAGAACAACGTGGCATGGCTAGTAGTCGACAGCATCGTAGATGTCATTTTTTTGGTCGACATTGTGCTTAATTTCCATACCACCTTTGTGGGGCCAGCAGGAGAGGTGATCTCTGACCCCAAGCTGATTCGCATGAATTACTTGAAGACCTGGTTTGTGATCGACCTGCTCTCCTGCCTACCATATGATGTCATCAATGCATTTGAGAATGTTGATGAGGTCAGTATACCACTTCCACTCAGTAATTACTATCTGGCTGGGGAGAGGTGCAGGAGAGAAGAAAGAAATTTACAGTTTTAAATATATGGAATTACTGTGTGTATGTCTCTGGTAGCCACCCACGGCATGCATAAAAGTTTGCTCATGAGTCCTGGCCAGAAGGCTTATTCTTTACTTGCTGCTCTAGTTTTTGGTGTTAAAAATCTGTGTCTATTTTCCTTCTTTCTGCATCCTCGGAGTTCAGGAGGAGAGGTAGAGGCAGACAGCAGCACCTGTGTTCAGCACTGAGGAAAGCTGCTCCATCTGACTTACCAGGAATAGTTTGAACTGTGTGTCAGGACGGTTTCTTGGGGCAGCTTTGCTTGCTTTCACTGGTGACTGAACAGGGTATTGCTGCTAATGCCAGTTCTTCACAGGAGCACTTTTTTCAGCTGCTTCTAACACACTATAGCAGGTGGCAGAGGGGCAGGCAGTGACTCACTGGATTTGTCTGAAGCACCATAAAGCACTGTGTGGATAACTGGTGATCTGTGCAGCATTGTTTGGCAAGAGTTTTTTTAGAGGAAGGAGAAGCAATTGAAAGTTCCTGCTTAGTAATTTCATAATTAAATGAAAGAGTAGGGAGGTATCTGGTAATTTAGACTCCTTAAGTCTTCATTCCTTTGGTAACAAATCATAATCCAGCAGAAGAACTAACATTTAGACACTTAAAGCCAAAATAATTCTGTATTTTAACTGCTTAATTCTCTTGCATTAGACTTCCAAGAAAATATTCCTAAGGTAAATATATTAGAGTTCCATGCCTAAATAGTTCAGAGAGTTAATGAACTGTTAATAAAATTTTAAGGAGGATTCCAGCTGTCTGCTTTCTGGTTACATGTTATAAAATCTGTATCATCAACTAATTATGTGTCTGAGTTGATCTGTGACACAGACTAAAGCTATAACAGGCAGAATCACAGAATCCCAGGATGGCTGGGTTGGGAAGGGATCTCTGGATCTATTCCAACCCAGCTGCTGAAGCAGGTTCACGCAGAGCAGGCTGCACAGGGTCACATCCAGGTGGGTATTGAATATCTCCAGAGAAGGAGAGGGATTTGCCTACCTACCTCATCAGGGCTTAGTATTTAATTTTTAGCCTGTAAAATTTAAATTTTATGACTTCTGTTAAAGTATGCCCATGTTAAAAAGGACAGCCTAGCTATCAAAAGAAAACTATGCCAAGTGAAACGTAGGCAAAACCAAACCCCATTACTTTTTCAAAATTACACTGTGCAGGTTTTTATAAAATTTAAAGCTGTTTTCTCAATGATTTGAGGACAGGTAGGCAAGCTACTAAATGCAGTGGAAAAAATGGGATGTTATTTGATATTTAATTCCCTAGAGAAGTTTTCATTTTCTATCAAGCTACAAGCTGAAATAACACAAATGAAATCAAGCAAAAAAGCCTTGTAAGACCTGTCCTTAAATATTTGTTTGCCATATGAAAGACCCAGACTGCAGATTATTCTGCAGGGCTTTCACATTTTACTTTGCCATGGCACTGATAGAGCAATGGAAGGAGTGGCCATATGTCAGTTTCTGACATTTAGACAGAAAGAATGAAAATAATAAATAAAATTCAAAAATAAATGAAGCAAGAGACAAAAAAAAAAAACCAAAACCCAAACCTAGGAAGGAAGCTTTTCTCACCCATGATAGATAGTAGCAACCTGGTGAAGATTTTGCTGAAGGAACACTTTTTAACTTTAGACTGATGATATGACCTACTGAACATCCCTGAGGAAAATATCTGTACCAGTGGCTGCGACAGCCCTTGAACTGTACACAGGTGCTTTTGGACTCATGGTAGCAATTCTGCAGTGAAATTCTTTTGTGAGTTTGAATTTCTCCAGGTTCTCCATCTCAGTGTTGCCCTGTAGCAGTGAGAAGCTGATTGGTACTTCAGTTTCCCCATGGCTCTTCAACAATCTCCTTAATCAGGATAACACTGTTAGTTTTAGTTATTCTACTATTGTGCCCAAGGAAAAAAAAAATCAACTTTTTTCTTGATGCTGTCCTTTCAAGACTGTTCATCTCCATTTCCCATAGTGGGTTCTGACATTTGGCTGGTATAAATCATTGCAGAGTCATTAGAGCAGAGTTTCCACTGGTGTAAATTGCTGTGCAGCTATTAAGGGCTCATAGGCTGGTTTATGGCACCTGAGGGGATTTGCCAGCAACGCCAGCAGAATAACACAGTGCATATCAGGAGGGGGTGTAGGACAGTGTATGCTGATCACTGTTTCAAGAACTGCCTGTAGAGAGAAAGATAACCTTTTATGGAAGAAGAAAATAATAAAAGCCACATTCAAGGAGTCTTGAAAGTAGAAAATCTTTGTCTTATATATTTTTTTCTGTTGTGTAGCGCATTCCCATGTGGGTCAACTCCCTTCCTTTCTTGCTGGTTTAAATTTACCTCTTTCTTTGCCCTGGATTACACAGCATATAACTTCACAGCTGGATTAAGTCAGGTGCAAGGCTGCTCTGTTATCTATGTGCCACTTGAATTTTGCTAGAGGGAATTCCCTTGGAGCCGTGGCACTGGAGTCAGTAGGTAGCCATGGCTGCTGCAGGGATTTTTTTTTTTTTTTTAAAAGTCCTAAAGTGAATTCTCTTTAAAAAATTGCCAGAGATTAAATGCTGCCTCGTGTCAACAGTGATGATAAAATGGGATGAAGAATATGAATTCCTCTTTTCCTGTTTAGATGTTTTTCATACATGATTTTAAACTGGAGAAAATAGAATCCTGGCTTTGTTGCAGTCCCTGTAATGAAGGGGGACTGGGCCTGGTGGAGTCTCACTTATTTTGCTGTCTGCTGTCATTCTCCATTAAAAGAAAGAAAGGCACTGAAGATGCTGAGGATGTCATGGAGGAACTAATTTGACAAGTCAATTTGTTTTTAAGAATGCTGTAATTACTGTGATGGAGACTAATTGATTTGCAAGAGACACAGGACCTGGAGCACTGGAGAAGTAAAAAACTATATAATAGGATATTGAGGGGTTTATTTGCTTTGGGTGGTTTTGGGACTGTCCCATCACTAAGGTCTAGATAGATTAACTGTGAAATAATTTTTGTCGTCTTTAAAATCGTCCACTACTATTAGAGTAATTAATATAGGTGAAACTAGAGTTGATCAATATTTTTGACAAATAGATACTCAATTGAAAAGATTCTGGTATTGGATTTTTTTCTAGTTTGAAGTTAATTTTTGTTTTGTAATTTACTTCATTATTTCATTATAAGATATAACAGAAAATATTTTCTTGAAACAAAATTGAATGCAACTTCTGTGGTTTTCAGACATTTTCAAATGTTGCAGTTTGGAACATTAGTATATTTTCAATTCACATTTTTCATTATAATTGAAATTCCAGTTTCCTCTCTGTATGGTTGAGAATATTTTTGTCCACAAAAATAATTTGAATTCATTAACTATTAATCAATACAACTATTAATAACTACAATTAATTCAAGAGGCACTTAAGTATGAATAGCCACATTCAACAGATGGGAGAGGAAAGAAAAAACATTAATGTCTTTGTGCAAGGCCATATAATTAAATATGAGACTGATCTCAAGTGCTGTGCTCAAAGAGACAGTACAGCATTTCATATTCAGACGTGAACAGAATTCAACAAATGAAGAAATTAATAGCTGTAGAGAAATTGCTGTTGTTATCCAAATGAAAGTAAAGTTATGGATGTTTCTCCTGGCTTTTATATATGGGAAGTGAATTTTACAGTTAAATACTAATTATTTTCTTGACCTGCCATAGAACTTCAACAGAAGAAAACATACCACTGATTGATGAATCAACTTAATGCTAGGCTAGAACTTTCTATTGTTAACAGAATACATCATGGTGTAATTTAGTCTGAGTAAGAAAAGAAAATACTGGTCTAAAATTTAAACAGCCCTTAAAACATGTGATGTTAGTCTCTTTCAAATTTGAATGATCAAAATAGCATTTGTCAGTAATTCTTTACAGTAATTAGTATTTTTCCTCACTTAAGGAAATACCACCTACTTTGGGGGATAATGTTATCTTTTTGTGTTCAGACATCAATCAGTAAATTTAACAAAAACCAGGCTTACAGAAAATTCCACAATTTTTGCCAAGAACAGTGCAATTTAAGACTTTGAATTCCAAAGCATATTTTTGTAGTGTCAGCTTGAGCAATTTTATACTGTGGTTTTCATCCATAATACCATAAGATATAATTTATATTGGAAAAAATTTGACTTATTACATGTGATGCTGTTGTGAAACCTCATGGTAGGAGTGGAATCCAGTCATGTCACCACCATATAAATCTCTGAAACAGGGAGTCTGTAGTAGTAATTGCTATATATGTTTGAACAGAACACTGTGACCAGTTGTTGGCTGATGCCAAATTGAGAACCATATATCACACTATTAGTTGAGGTGGAAGAGAAATAAATGCACAGTGAAAGATCATCAGGAAAGATGTATTCAGTACAAATGATCTGGTGCTCACTTAAGTGAATGAATAGGAGAGAAGCTAGCATGTAGGCAAAGAAGATGTCCAGCTTTGAAAGGACAAAATTTATGATGGTAAAAAAATAGAATACAGAAGTAATAGAAGCAAATTAAGCTAATTAGTACTAAGTGAGCATGGTGTAGCTGGAAAGTAAACAGTGAGTCGAGAGAGGAAAAAATGAATGTGTTGCTGGTCAAATTGTTGGCAGCTCTCTGAGGCAGTACTTTTGCAATAGATTAATTTAAACCTTGTTAGTGGAATAATCTCTCATGCTAATACAAATTAGCTATCTAGGAATTACTGAAGTAGCTACACTGGAAAGCATGCAACTTCCTTTTTTTTTTTTTACAATTGCATGCAATAAGGGGCAAGGGAATAAATTATCATATTTACAGTTTTATGGAATAAGCAGGGACCTATAAAGAAAGATTTTGGGTTAGATGAATTTTGCAAACTGGAGAATACAATTTTTTAAAGTATTTTTAAACTGTAAACAGCTGAGTAATATGAAATCTGTTATAAACATTAGTTTAACCACTCTTATTTGAATCTGTGCAATGAGGCAGTGCTGTATTTTGCATGAGACTATTGATAAATCTAGTAATGAATGAATATTTTTCTATGGCTAATTGAAATTTTAAAGTAGTCATAACCTACTTTCTGTGTAATTCTTTAACAGAAAAACCCCAGCTGTGTATCACGGAGTATGATCCAGGCATAGAGGAAATGTTGGCAAATTGTGGTTCTTGGATGAGGTGGAAGTAGATGAGGAGGGAGTAGTGAGACCTTATGGACTGGGTGACACCTACTGGGGCTTCTGGGGAAGAATCACGGGATTGGGATATAGGTGAGCAGGGGAAGGGCTGGAACAGGAGCCTTGGATTGGGGGTGTGATGATGGACAAGGTCTGCTTGGTTGGGTGTCCCTGTGTGAGAAGCCCCTGAGAAACAGGACAGAGCCCCTGGGAGGTGTGTGCTGGGGCTGTCACCTGCCAGAGACCCTTGGAGCGTGGCTAGGAAGGTTCTGGATGTGGCTCTAAGTGGTGTTAGGAGCTGCAGAAGGAGCTTGGGGGCCTTGAACTAAAGGGGAAAAAAAAGGGGAGTGCAGTGGGAAGGAAAAGCAGTGGAGGAGGAGGAGGGCTGCTTGTGTGACTTCCGAAGGTGCCTCTGTGCTGCAGCACAGCCCCAGGGGGCTGTGCAGGCAGGAATTACAACTTAGCAGGCAGGTAGGTGGGAGGACCATTTGGGGAAATGCAAATGGTGTAAAGCAGGTTCCTGGGGTAAAGTGGACAGCCAGGGTGTAAATCAGGTAGGCAAAAGAAGCACTTGCTGGTCAGAGCCTCTTGGGGATTCAAGTGAGGCTGTCTCTCTTCTTTGTCTGCTTAGTTTCACATCTCCTCACTCCCCATTTTTTTTCCAATCAAATATGAGTTTCTCTATCTTCTTCCTTAAAAACCCAACATCCACACTACTCTTTCCATGCCTTTTTTATGCTACCCTGTGAAGGGGCATGCTGTCTTTTCCCCTTAAATCCTCAGTTTTCCGAATTGTGATGATGCTGTATATGGGCACTGCAGAGCTCTTATACCTTGTAAGCTGTTCAGGGTTAAATTCTCTGCTCTGCTGTAAGCCTGCTTCAGGTGTTGAGTTTATTTTAATTCTGTTGCCTTCCCTGGTCTTATTCAGGCTCATGCTCCTTGGTGGCTCAGAGACATCTGCTCTGTCTGCTGATGGATAACCCCTCCCAAAAGAGAATTCCAGAGTAGGATGTGTTGCTGTGTCCCTGCCTGGTGGTGACCTACTCTGAAGGTTCCACTGTGGCTGTTAAGATGCCAACTAACTCCTCGTCTTCTGCACTCGTAATGCTCAGATTAGTCTTTTTGCTAAGTCACAGATAAGAAGGGGTGTTACTGGATTTCAGGACTACTTCTTCATAGCTTTGAAAGGCCTGACATGATTTATCATTCTGTTGAAGAGAGAATAGTAGTCTACATAAGCTATTCAATCTGTATCAGGCTAAAAGAATTAAAACGCTGAATTACATTTTCAGTGATAATGTATGGTGATAGCCTTTGTCCAAGAAGGAGAGCTAATTGAATATATTAGATTCTGAATTATTTCAAAAAGCTGCTGTTAAGAGACTTACACTGTGTATAAAGGGAAGCATGTTCCAGAGACAGGGATCAGTTACTCTCCTCTTTTCCCCCCATTCAGCATACTTGTATCGATCTGAGGCAGCAAGTCAGATGAAATGACAAAGGGTATTTGTTTGAGTAGCTAAGTGGTTGCTCTGTAGTCTATTTCATATTAGGGACGGGATTAGAACTAGAAAGATGGAGAGGTATTAGATGCCAGTAACACTAAATCTTATTTGGGTGTTTTGCCTCTTCAAGATAAGTAAAAAGCTTCTGGAACTCACTGTTGCTTTGAATTGGAAGCATTGGGAAGCAGGTTGTTGTCTATCGGGGTTAATTTTTTAATTGCTACTGCAGAAAGTGGGATTTTTTTTTTGTTACTTATGTGTTATCTTTATTCTTGTTCTTCCTCTCAAAGTAAAAAGAAAGAAGAGTTTGTTTCCTAGTTTTGTTGTTTCTCTGAGTGTGCATGTATGCATGTAAAGCAAGCATGGACATAGCTTTACAAATGAAAACTCAGCCTTCCCATCTCTCCCCACACCCTGTGCTCTTACACATGAATTATTGCTGTTTCTCCCTCAGTTCTAACCAAGCTCACAGATGTCTGACTAAAATAAGCTTTGGGAGTCTAGAGATCTGTTTTCTTCAGTACTGAAAACCACAGGAGTACCCAGAGGGCTTAGATATTGATTTTGACCTGTGCACATTACGTTATCTCATCTCTTGGTTGCTAAATATGGCAATCTGTAGGAAAGGTCATGTTCTCAGACCTAATTAAGAAAATCAGAGGAGGCAAATGACGGAAATGTGTAGTCCTAATGACGACCTGACAGGGCTGACTTGTTACTGCGGATAGGCAGAGCCAGGCTGTGGCATGGCTGACTTTGGATAAAGTGTCAAGAAAGAAGGCAGTGCTTTCTATGGCTCTCGCCTCACAGTAGTGATAAATTTGGTTCATTGCCTCCCCTTTTGGAATAAATAATTTATTTTTTTTTGTCTGTTTCATTCTCTTTCTTTTAATGGTTAGCTTTTAGTCTCCTGCATCTCCATTTAATTGAGATGAAGCCTTAACTTTAGCAGTTCCATATGAGAGAAAAGTGCTGGAAAACTTAGGAAAGATTTGTGCCAATACCGAATATTTCTCTTTTAAAAATAGATAGTAAGTAGGAAGTAAATTATCCTTCCTTTGAGCCTAGAAAAAAGTCTTAATGCTTGGGTTAAGTGCATTTTCTTTCTGTACATGTAGAAATTGAATAATGGCCTAGAAAGTGAATACTGGCATGTAGATTGAATCTATTACTAAAGTACTTGTACTGCGGCTGTAGGAGGTGGGGTGAATGTAGCATTTTAGTTATTTTTTGAAGTTGTTCATCTTACATGTTGTTTGGAATGGAAAACAAATTATTTCTCACTTTTTTGGTGGGGGGGTTGGCTTCAGTTACTTTTTATGGCTGTTCTTTAAACAATTTGTATTTTGATTTTTTTTCTTCTAGGTGGACTTTTATTATTCGATGAATTGAGTTGAGTTTAATTTTGCAAGGCAAATGAACAGCAGCAACTGTTTTTATCTGTACAGCATCTATCACACTAGTGTACTGTTCTTGGGGACCAAAATGAAACAAGCAACAATAATCACTCTGCTTACAGCCCTGGTGTTTTCAAAAGACTTCACAGTGTCTCTGTCTCTTTTTCTAGATGTGGAAGTAATAGCACAAATCTTATGTTGTCTGAATGAGAGGTAGAGCCAAAACATGGATATCCTGGATCCTGTGTTTGGAAAGACGTTTACTTACAGGGCTAGGATACCAGTGTGAGACAAGGGGTCTCACAGTAGATGCACTCACAGTAGATCAGATCTCGCAGAAAACAAGGAAATATAGAAAAAAACCATCTGTAAATGTGCACAGTATATAGTGAGTAGGTCCAATTAATGACAAATTATACATGGGAATTTACTTTTGGCAGTATTTCATGGACAAACTTAAGAAGCATTTGCTTCGAATGTAAAATATGGGTACTCCTTTCCCCCAGGACTGAGACTGGTCTGTTTTTCTGTTGTTTGGGGTACAGGTCTACTCTGCAAAGAATGACTAGAAGGAGAGGGAGGGGGAGAGGTTGTGTTTATTATTTTAAGGGCTTTTGACATTCAAGTCTGCTCAGTCAGTGGCTATGGAGTTATTTCTTCAGTGTCTCAGTGCCTTGAGCTTGCCCTTTGGTTTGGAGGAGAGTGGCTACACTTTTTTCCTTTTTTATGCATCAGCCATCACTGGCAATGAAAGCAAACCTGCCAACCTATGAAATATTTATCAACATCTATATACAGGTATCAGCAGTAGAATTTTTTTAGTCTCATGCTGTTGCTTCAAACCATTTGAAATATAAGTGCATGTGAAATTCAGCATTTTCTGACATACTTGACTGCGTGCTGCATATTGAAGTAAGTGCTGTGCCCAAGTTCTCTCTTTAACAAAATATAGTAAAAATGTACTATGTGTCTATTCTGGCCATATAACAGATTTTTTTTTTAAACTCTTTTTTGCATAGCCGCAAGGGATGTTTTCTGTTGGATAGAGTACCAGTAGTTGCAACTGTGTCAGGGTAAATCAGACACAGGTAGATCTCCATGGAATATTGCTTTGCCTTGTCCTTTCCCTGGCTGCCACATAGACATTTCTTATGGTGACCCTTTAGAGCATCTGGCAGTGCCTGCATAGGACCCACAGTGCCATTTCTAGCTCTTTATGAGCTGGGGTTTGTCTTTTTCTTTTGAGCTGAAGGAGCTCTGGGTGTCTCTGCCCCTCAAAACTGGCAGGAGTAGCAGACCAAGAGGGTGGGAGATGCATCAAGAAAAGGAAATTGAGTTCAGGCTCCTTTGCGTGCCATCATGGAGCCATCTGTATGATAAAAGCATAAAATAATCTGCACTGATAAGAGCATTAAAATGGACAATAATCTAAAAGTACAGTTCTATTTTGGAAAGTGGTAATCTAAAATTGTCAGTTTTTCAATCCAGCAGATCTATTCCAGTGAGTATTAAAATACAACTTGCTAAATCTAATGTCAAAAAGTACTGATTTAAAGTATTACAGGACTATCTGATTATTTTTTTCTACTTTATCATCTATGAAACAGTCTATTAAGTTTCTGTTGTTTATAACCATTTGAAATTCTGTCACTTAGAAATTTTTAAGAGAGTTATATGAATAATCATTTCCCTGGGCAGCTCTTGCTCTTGATATTGATCGATTTAGAATAGACTAATCCTTTCATCTGGTGAAATCAAGGAGAGAATACTGTTAACACTGAAATAAAAATAAATTGGGTTTTTTATATAGCTTTTTCTGAACTTTTAGAATCTTATTCTCAATGCTGTTAGGTGAGTATTAGGAGTAATTTGAATATTAAATGTATCCTTTCAATGCAGCCAAATCAAGTATATATTTTCTGTAAATATTCAAATTCTTTCTGTACAAAAAGCTTAAGTCTCTCTATCTCTCCTCAGAATTTGGTAGACAGTTTCTCCGAGATGATGCAGTTCAATTCCATTTTAATTCTTTTAATAAAATTTCTTTTGGTGAATTTCACAAGGGAAATTAGGGTAAGAGTAGTTTTGAAAAAAGATTTTTGCCTTAGAATTTTTAAATCTGATTTCATATGTTTTAATGCATATTCCCATTTTTCATATCCAATTTCTTGAACTCCTCTTCTGTGATTATTTTCTTTCCCCAGGTATTTCTAATCCTTGACTCTTTATTATTTTTAATTTTTAATTAAGAATTAGCCAATTTCTAAGCTATTAAGTCCTTTCTAAACCATTATTATTTTTTGGCTTGGGTAGGACTCTCACTGAAAAACAGCATTTATCTGGGTTTTTTTTTAAATTGCAGTGATATGTTTAATTTGAAGAACAAGTTTTGCACCACTGCATTTGAACAAAGATAAAACTGTTTTTCTGAATGTTGGGATGGAGACTTTGAAGCACTGCGATTAAAAGACTTGGTTTTGAGACTGGAGCTAAAGGTGTGCTGTTGCTGGAGACCTCTCAAAATGTAAAAAATCAGTGTTTTAGTGTTCAAGTTTGTAAAGAGAAGAGGGAGAAATGGGCATTGGTGCTGAGGGAAAAGGCCACAAGGCTGTGTTATAATGTCATAATGTTTAAGAATGTAGAGACTAAATGTGCTTGTCACTCCAGGACTTGCATATTCAATTCTAAAAGGTGGTTATAATTTTTTGCGTTTTCCATTTTGCTATTCCTCTCCGTACTCAGTGTTCAGAAATACCTGCTTTCCCTTCCCTGGAAATTAAGGCCTTTTGTGTCGCATTCTCAGAATTGGCATTGAGGCTTTTGCTCCAGTGTTTACAAAACAAAGCTGGAAATGGAATGAATGGGAAATGGAAATTAACTTACTTTGTGTAGGAATTTTTTGCATCTGTGACTTGAAAAGTTTGGCATAGATAGTCATGAAAAGAATAGCTCGCTTTCACTCTTCTAGATCTCTGCAAATATCTCTGATTTAAAAGAAGGTTGCTTTCTTACTTTTTTTTTCTCTCTCTCTTTTTGCTCCCCACCCTCTGGTTGCATTAGATCTTGTCCAGATACTTAATCGAAATTGATAGTGTGTTCCCAGGTAACAAATTACATCTGTCTCTGAAAATGAGTCAATGTAATCATGACAAATTCATGAAATAAAGAGACAATATATTGCTGCAGTCCTGGGGAACATGAGTCAATATACTTTATGTAATTATTTAATAAGACATCTTTTACAGTGCATTGAAGCAGCCTAAGATACTGAGGCAGTTGTATTTATGCAGGAATAAACAAACTTCCAGTAAAAGCTGGTGACCAGAAGTATGCAATTATGCATTTCCAGAAATACTCATTAAACCAGTCTGCTTAAATTTTAATCAGACTTCTGTGTATGAAACAGTCTTGGTAAGAGGAAGTAGGGAAAAAAAAAAGAAAAAAAAAAAGGAAGGATTCTTATGATAGGCTATTCAAATCTTCCCATGCTCCAAATGGCTTTGAATTTTTTTATTTGACTTCTTGTGCAAATCTGTATAAAAGTTAACAATACAAAATCCTGCATGCTGGCTTAATTCTGTTTTATGGGAGCCATATTATTTTCAGCACAAAAATACTGCATTGATACCAAAGCTGTCATAAAAAGGATCTAATTTGGGGATTAGTGTGATATTTGAAATATTTAAACTTTGTGTAGTCCGTGTGAGAAACGTCAGAGGACTGATGAATTCTTATAGGAAAGTGAAGTGATAGGAAATGGATTATAGGAGATAGGAAAACTACAAATTGCCAGGTACTTCCAGTATTTTTTGGCCTTCCTTATTTATCTTCTGATATGTCTTGAGCTAAATATTGCAATCTGTGTTGTATCTGAGACATTATATCCGATGTGTTGCATAAGAAATCACAACCTTAAATTCAATAGACAACCTGTTGTTTGAAGCTTTTACAAAGGTATTTGTAGACCTATTCCCATAATCTGAAAAAGGAGTTCAGAGAGCAGCCCACCAAATGTTGGTGGGTGAAGGCAAGAGTGCATATATTCATGCCTGGAAAGGGTCACTAAGCTTTTTGGGTTTCATAGTCTTTCTTTTCAGGTGTTAACCTGGTGACTGTTTTTTATGTATCACCTTGGGTCTTTGGAAACCGCAGTCATGAATCTTCCCACTTTCACATGAAATTCTAATGGTCACTGTGCTTTATCCTTGCAGGGCATCAGCAGCCTCTTCAGCTCCCTCAAAGTGGTCAGGCTGCTCCGGCTGGGCCGCGTGGCTCGGAAGCTGGACCACTACATCGAGTACGGGGCAGCCGTGCTGGTGCTGCTGGTGTGCGTGTTCGGGCTGGCGGCGCACTGGCTGGCCTGCATCTGGTACAGCATCGGCGACTACGAGGTCATCGACGAGGACACCAACACCATCCGCACCGAGAGCTGGCTCTACCAGCTGGGAGAGTCCATAGGAACTCCCTACCGCTTCAACACGTCGGGCTTTGGCAAGTGGGAAGGCGGGCCGAGCAAAGATTCTGTCTACATCTCCTCCTTGTATTTCACAATGACCAGCCTCACCAGTGTCGGCTTTGGGAACATCGCCCCGACGACAGATGGGGAGAAGATCTTTGCTGTGGCTATGATGATGATTGGCTGTAAGTATTAGAGATTCTGTCTTTCTCATACCCAGCACCAAATAGCTGCATCGTGAATGCTGATTCCATGAGAACATCTGGAGTCCTGTTAAAGATGATACAGCTAAAAATATTTTTGGTGGCAATGCAGGTATAACACACGTCCTTACTGGTTAGGTTTAAATCACAAGTATCAGTATTGGTGTGACTAGCAAAAATTCAGTCATTTTTGAAGGAATATTCTGTCCATATCTTCTCAATATTCTCTTGTAAGTAAAGTATAAATTGTTTAAAGCCTGGACTGTTAAGATTTAATGCACCAACCTTTTTGCCTCCATTTGGTCTGCGGCAAACTCTTTGCATGCCTGAGAGCTGTATATATTTGATAAGTGGGTCAGAGTGTGGGAGGAGGTCTGGGAACATCATCTTCTAAGGGAGAGAGAACTGGGACTCTCTAGAAACCACAAACTCCACCGTGGGCTGAGCATACAAACATATCCTAAAGCAAGGGGGATGATGCTGTCCTTGAGCACCTCTGGCTCACACATCCTTGTTAGAATGGATACAGATTGCCAAGCTGTCCAGCTTTTGGCCATGTTGTCATTTCCATGCAGGATCTGCATTCAAAGTGCCTTGAGAGCTACTTGGAGTTAAGAACCATATGGTGGCCACTGTTAAACTGGGTCATGGTTTTCTAGATAAGGGTGGAATTTGAACCAAAATAAGGAAAAAAAATCTACTTTGCCCATGGAAGAGTATATTATTATATGGAGAAAGAGAGAAGCTTCTGTATGGTGATATTACATCAGGAGGAGGAAAAAGTCAGTCCCTGCTAAGCAGAAAATTAAAACCAAACACATAGCAAAACTCAATTAGCAGCACGGTGCCTGTTGTAGAAATGTGAACCTTTGATTCTGATGTGTCCTTCGACAGCAACAATTCAGTCACACACTGAGATTACATGTGCAGTGTTAAGCAGGCTGAAGGTTAGTGAGAAAAAGTATCAAGACAAGCATTCTTGATCACATAGGGATTGGGATATTTTCGCTATAAAAATTGTTAATTTTGTTCTTCTAGCTTTTTCCACTGCCAAGAGACCCATCATCCTTGTAAAAACACCCCTGTAGGAGAAGGGAAATTTTTATAAAACATGGATAAAATTTTGCAGTTTTCTCATGAGAAGGTGCATTAGACAATGTAGTGGTGTCGCACAAAACAGGCTCCCAAATGTATTTCCTGATGAAGGTGCCAGTTTGATAGGAAATATCCTGATCTTTGGCTTTTGTTATGACCATGGTACTAGCTAGATCAAGAACAGCTAGTATTATTCAGGATTATTATTTAGTGCTATGAATAATGAATAAACATAGCCTTCTAAAAGTCATGAATGTACATGGGTTTATTTTGGACTTGTACCTGTTCCAAACTCTTTATATGACAATGTGACAGAAAGAAACTGAATTTATGCATAAATTATGTTGATTTAGATGAGCAGACAGAAAATGATAACGTTTCTTTTTGTGTGTTTTATTCTCTGCTCATTTGAATAGCAATAAGTGCTGTGTCAAAAGACTGGTGGCTTAAACAATGCTGTGGCCAGTTAAGCTTACAGTCACAATTTCATTAGCAAAATTACCTTTGAAATTTTGATCTCATCATTATTTGTGAAAGAAACTTGGTTTTCTGGAAATGGAGACTATGAAAATGTCTCCAAGCCCCACTTTTGTTGCATGGGCTGTGTGTGAGGCTGCCCTACAGAAAGTCAGGGTGCCGTGCATGGCAGGGACTTGCCTCCTGCTGGTGGCTGTCTACGAAACCACAGCTCTGTGGGTCCTGGATCCATTCAGAGTCACAGCCCTGCCTTTGCACCCTCCCTCTGGTTATTGGTGTCAATGGTCTTGACTTCAGTTTGCTCCATGAGCTATGCTTCCATTGTTTGGTAGGGCCACTCAAGGGCTGCTTCCCTGGAGTGCAGACATTGGCATCAAGCAAAGAGAAAGGAAGAGCTTGCTTTCGGAAGTGTGGACTCTTCCTGCTCAGATTTCTTTTTAATAAAATGGATTTGGTTGTGCAAAGTTCTTTTATCTCTGGGAAGGTTTGGTCACAGTGTGTGCATTGCCAGGCCGTGTGGCTTTGCAAGGCTTTCAGGTCCTTGTTTCTAGCAACTTGATTTCTAGTTTTGTTTTGATTTAGTGGTTGAGCATCTTGAATAGTTTCCGAAGAAGAAAGGTGTGAAAAGCAGTGATACTTTTTTCTTTGATCATGGGTTGTTGTCTGTTGAGCTTCTGTTTCTGAGGAGGACTTGCTGCGTAAACAAGTGATTTTAAGACGTGCATTTGCAGGATGTTTGTGTCACAAAGGTTCAGAATATTAGAGGTATTTGAAAGCATAAGCAGTTCATAACTAGTGTCCTTCAATGTGTGTTTACTATGCTTATGCCCAGAGAGATGGAGTTAACACTCTGTAATTCCATCTACTGTAAGACAAAATTTGGTTTGCCCTGCTGCTCAGCCACTGATATATCCCCTTCTGTTCACTGCTTACTCCCTCTGTAAAGCTGATCCTGTGGCACAATTATATTTGTCTTACATTAACTCTTTGTGGACCTCCTGACCGCTAGTACTTTGCTATGATGTCAGATAGCCGTTCAAAAAAGTAGGAAGACCACTTCCATTTTCTCTTTTATTCAAGCTTTCATTATAGTAAATAATAAATCCAGGTAACTTTTAATTGAAAATTTAGAAATACGTTAGTGAAGCTATCTGGGACCAATGGGAATTTTGGCTGAGCTGAGTGCAAATGTTGACCCAGTAAAAAGTTTAAAGTATATAGCTTGTAGGAGTGGGTACATCATGTTAGCCATGCACAGACACTTGGAAGGGATGATTGAGGTGAATAAGCTGTGTGTGGCTATTGAGCCTGTGGGGCTGACAGTGGTTGGGTTTACACTCAGGGCAAAGTTTAAGAAAGCTTGGCTCTGTCTCAGCAGCCCTGGTGTTTGCTTCAGGGCCTCCTTCTGCAGGGAGGTGTTTTGTGCTCTGAAATGCTATGATGCACATGCTGTCCTACTGACCTCATTGTGGCTGCAGTTTTCAGAAAGAAAGTGTTTTGCTGTTGGTTATTTTGATATGGGAAGGTGCAGCCCCTAATTAGATTTGTGGGGGGCTGTGGCTCACTCATAGCCCTGGGGATGTTTGGTGTCTTCATCAGCTCTCCTGGAGGGGGTAGGTGAAAAATGCTTTTGATTCTCAACCTCAAATAGTGCACATCTGTTTGGGAAGAGGAAATTATTTTAAAATAGAGATGAAGTACCCAGTGGCTGCTTTTAACGATTTGTGTTCTGTGGAGGCTTGTGCTTCATATTACTGTGTAGCAGCTTTTCCTGAACGTGTGGTGAATTATAGTTTTGCAAAGCAAAATATCTTCACATTTGTGAACTGACCTGCATGGTTTTGCCTCACTTTATTGAGTGTATGTGTGTATATAAAGAGAGAGGAGGATGAGTGTTTCTAGGGGAAGTAAAAGCAATTAACTCCTCAGCTTCATTTTAAATGAATCAAAACATATTTGCTTATCCCTTTCCACAGATGGCCACTAAATTGCTAATTAATAGGGAATATGTCTACAGACAGATCTTACGGTGAGGCTGACGTTACATAAAACCAGGCTTAAAACCACTGTCTGTGTCTGCAGAAAGACATATATTTTCCATTTTTAATACTCGAGGAAAAGAAAAAGCTGTTTCAAATTTTAGTTTCTTCCCTGTGGAGACATATGCCTTGAAATTAAAGTCTTCATGTATTTTGTTCAGTGAATCTGTCAGGTTGGGTTGTGTATTGTTTATTTTTCCTAAGCACTAGCAGAAATCAGAGGACTTTCATTTGCAGTTTTTTTTATCTGGGCACTGTGTCAGCAATCCCCTTGCTATGCAGGTGGAGTAGGGATGAACAGTTCTAAAAATGCTTGGCATTCTTGACTTTTGACATAAAATAATAGTGATGGATGCCTGCCTATTTGGATTTTGAGCAATGGAGCAAAATCCATCATTTTGGGAGCCTTTTGTTAGTGTCCTCAGTTGCATGGAAAAGATCCCAAGCTTTTGATGCCTGGTTATGCTAAATTCTCCTTTGTTAGGTAGGGACTTACTGGAACTACAGGGGCTTGACTCATCCAAAATATGAAGGAAAAGGCACATGTTTGAATGCTAAACTAAATAATAAATTCCCTTGTGAGCACTATACTTACAGCAGATAGTGAGAAGGATCATGGAAAAAGAACAGAAGTAGGAGTTAAAAGGTCAGATTCATGCACATGCATGCTCACATACCGTGATGAATTGTCAGCCACTGAGTTCATTAATCAAAACAGTCCAGAAACCCAAGCCACTCATCTTCGTTGATGGTGTGCAACATAAGCATCATGCACTCCTGCAGCACTTCAGCTGTTGTCTCTGATTAAGGTAGACAAACATCCCAGGAGAATGGAGTAGCTGTCTCAGCTTTGTCTGTGAATAGTTTCTTTCTCATTAGACAAAAGAAAAACAAAAGCAAACAAAAACACCCAAACAATCCAGAAATGAGAATAACATTAGGTAAGTTTGAAAACATAGGCAATTTTGTTTACAGCACTCTTGCTGAAAGGAACAGAAATCTGCCTCAGTAGTGTGACCATTTCTGTAAACTTTAAGAAAATCTTGGTGGCAGGTATCATGATGCACAGGTCAGTGTTGCTCCTACACAGGTCAGTGTTGCTCCTACACAGCCTCACAGGGGATTTGTGTGCTTTGGTGACCTCCAGCACGGTAGGAAGTGATTAGAGGCTCTTGTGAACAAGGATAGGGAGGAACTGATAAAAACTAGACTGTTGTTATCAAAACACCTGAACAAGATACAGAGGCATTGCAGAGTCATGTTTGATGATGCTCCTGAGGCATGATTTCCCCCTCACAAAGCAGGTCTTAATTTGAAAAGCAAATGGATGTACCTATGTTGTGTGTACTTACTAAACACATATCTAATGGTCAGAGGAGCATGTGTACCCCTAGAACCCCTTCTAGGGGATGGCAGATCATGTTGGAATTTTTTTTTGGTGGAAGTTGGTGGCCTGAAACTAAGGGCCATGTGCCGAGTGCTGGCTAGGTTTGCGGAGGGTATCATTTAGGGGTTCTGCACAAAGGTCTATGAGATTTCAAACCCAAAGCAACTTTCTTTGTGTTTGTGAGTATTGCCAGTGCAGTGTTTCAGGTTTGGGGACATGTTGGGAAAGGACAAAGAAACCTTGCCTTGCAAAAGCGGACTCTTGGATACCTGGTCTTTGTCACATCCCTGACAAGATGACAAAAACCTGAGATGCTACAGACCCCTTGCAAGCCCCTGAAGCATGCAGATGGCATGCTTTCTATATGGATGATAGTTAACAGAAAGTTAATTGCATTAGTTTTCATTCTCATCTATTCTTAGCCACCAGCAACACTACTCAAGCCAGTAATTCCTAATTTAAAGGCCTGGATTTTTATTTCTTTTTAAAAATTCCTTTTTTAATAAGTATGGCCTGTCTTTGCAGTTTTGTTCCTTCACCCTTCTGTACTGTGCTTTATTACTTCTTATTTGATGCTAGTCATGATATTTGAAGAGATGGTGTGTTATTGCTGTAATTGTTAAAGCAACTGTTTGGGATTTCTGAATGTTATTTTGCTTGGATGCTTTCTCCACTAGAATGAACCACCACCAGAAGTGTTGTGGATTTATTTCTGTGTTACAGCAAGTTTCAGCAAAAAGGCAGGGATGGCAGAAAAGTGGGAAGAGTTTCTCTGTGGGTTAGAAGAGGGTTTAGCTGCTAGGGCAGGATTTGGTCTAGTTATCTCTAAAGGTGAAAATATCTCAATTTTTCTTGTTAAGAGTAAAGAATGGGTAAAAACCAAGCAAAAAAAAAAACCCAACAAAAAGCAAACTCCAAAAAACAACAACAAAACCCACCAAAACCTCAAACTCATTGTGATGAATAAAAATAAAATGGATAGACAATGTTGGTTTTGGTTTTTCAGATATATAAACAATCCTTCAGACGTTTGGGTCCCGAGGGATGCAATTTTCAGCGGAGCGCGTCAGGATTTCTCATCAGTAAGCGTGGGGTGCACTGGGTCGTGGTGGCATTTCAGCCCCACTGATGAGCTGGAACATCTGGCCTGCACAGAGTTACATCATTGACATTCAGTACAGACAGGGCATGGAGGAGAGATGGAATCAGTGCTGACAGCCTTCACAACACAGCATGCTCCAAAGGCAGAATTTAGCTCTTAAAAGCTGCCTCCTCTTTGGGTAAGGACGTCCAGGACCTGCACATGTTTTTCAGCATTGCTTGTACTGAAACACAGCCCTGTTCCCCAGGGCTCGGTATGGGGACCAATCCTGTTTAATATCCTTCTGAATGATCTGGGAGAGGGGGCCAGGAGTACCCTCAGTCAGTCTGCAGAGGACACCAAGTTATGTCATTTGCTGGAGGGCAGGAAGGCTCAGCAGAGGGATCTGGATGGGCTGGATTGATGTGCTGAGGCCAGTGGTGTGAGGTTCAACAAGGTCAAGTGACAGGTCCTGCACTGGGGTCACAACAACCCTGTGCAGCTCTCCTGGCTTGGGGCAGAGTGGCTGGAAAGCTGCCCAGCAGAAAAGGATCTAAGGGTGCTGGTGACAGTGGCTGAACATGAGCCAGTGTGTGCCCAGGTGGCCAAGAATCCCAATGGCATCCTGGCTTGTACCAGCAACAGTGTGGCCAGCAGGACGAGGGCAGGGATTGCCCCTCTGAACTGGGCACTGGTGAGGCCACACCTCAAATCCTGTGTCCAGTTCTGGGCCCCTCACTGCAAGAAGGACATTGAGGGGCTGGAGGATGTCCAGAGAAGGGCAACAGAGCTGGGGAAGGGTCTGGAGCACAGTTCTGATGAGGAGCAGCTGAGGGAGCTGGGGCTGTTTAACCTGGAGAAAAGAGACTCAGGCAGACCTTGTCGTTCTCTATGGCTGCCTGAAAGGAGCCGTAGGTGAGGCCAGGTGAGGATCGGTCTCTTCTCCCAGGTAACAAGTGACAGGATGAGACGAAACAGCCTCAAGTTGCACCAGGGAAGGTTTAGATTGGATATTAGTAAAAATTTCTTCATGGAAAGGGTGGTCAGGCATTGGAGTAGACTGCCGAGGAAGTGGTAGAGTCACCATCCTGGAGGTATTTAAAGAGTGTGTAGATGTGGCATTTGGGGAAGGGTTTAGTGATGGACTTGGCAGTGCTGGGTTAATGGTTGGACTTAATGATCTCAGTGGTCTTTTGATTTTGAGTGATTCTATTGTTCTATGATAAAACACTGGTGTTAAAGCCAGAAAAAAGCCTTTAGGTGGCACCTATGTAAATAGCAAATTCCTACAGAAGTCGTGTCCAGGCTAAGATGCACTCAGAGTTTTTTTCAGGTTCACAACACAAGTGCTGATGCTGTAATAAATCTGTCTTAGCTAATGACCAAGGCCATATGAAGAGTGGCCCATTAATATGGGGTTAGTCCTCTCCTCACCCTAACACACTTCAAAGCAAGAAGAAAGCAAATAGTTTTTGCGAATATATTATGATGGTACTGCTTTGTTTCCTGGCCTGGCTTGGGGAAGCATAAATTAATTCTGTATGAGGTGTTATTTCTTAGTATACTGAAGTGAGCAACCAGTACTCTTTTTCTTGTTATTTAAAGAATATATGTCCAGATTAAAGCTAGACTAAATTATTGCTGTTAAATTTTTGGCAAAGTATAATTTGGAAAGGGCAAGGGTAAGTTGCCCATGCAGTTTCAGCTGTAGGGAAAAAGAATATAAATGTTCCAGAGCTATATCACATACATATGCTTTATGAATTGTCTCATGATACATCATCTTGCCATAATGACTAAAAATCTCATGTGGGCTGTATGTCAGTCTAATGGATCTATAGAATCACCCTACCTCAGAATATACTAGAATTTAATTGCTAGAGTAGTCCCAGGAAATTATATTCCATATCTCTATCAGTATTGTGCAAATCCAATCAGGACAATTTTAGAAGTGAGATTTTCCTAAAAATTTCTAATTCTCAAGGTTTTTACAATCCATTTATCTCCTGCAGAGCTTAACGTTGTTCCCCAAGACACAGGACAACTTTTGAAAGAACTGTAAATGCAAACAGAGAAAAAATAGTTCTGTTTGACAGGAAAGAAGATGAAAGCTGTGAAGTGTTAATGGTTTGGTTTTTCCAGGACTTGGGGAGAGCTCACACTATGGTAATGTTATAGATAATTGCCTTTTCTCTTTTTGTCGCAGAGTGTTTCTAAATGTTGTCTTTTAACTCTTTAATAGGAATGAGAAGGAAAATAAATAGGTGTCCCAGCTGTAAATAACTGTCTTTTTCACCTGGTGTCTTTCTCATCATGTCATTATTAATGCAAGATTTTGCTTTCTTTAGCTACGATCACTTCCTATAAGCAGATTTAAAACACTGAAGTGTGCTGGCTTTATCAAAACTTCATCAGCATGTGCAACTGACTTGTTTTAAAATCTAAAAGAACATGATTAACTCAAGTTAATTGGTGAGGGAAGAGCATGATGCATACAGAGCACGGACTGAGAAAGCAGAGGAATATAAAAAGAAGAAAGAATATCTGAGGCAGGGGATAATATACAAGACAAATATTTTGTTCCCTACGAAAACTGAAGGATCTGCAAGAGACATGGTACTTCGATACGCAGGACAGCAAACCTGGGGGTTCAGTTTACAAATTTATTCTTAAATTGCTGAGTTACACAAGTGCAACCTAGAAGACCATGGTTTGTCTGTCAGAACTGTATTCTGGATTCCCACCTGTGGAATTTGCTAAATATATACAGCATACAAAATGCATGACAAATTTTTCATTCTCTCTGGAGTCCTGCGAGGACTCTCCTTAAGCAGCCAGCTTTTTTGCTGAAGGATGATGGCAATCCTGGACAAGAATTTGGTTTTACACAGGTCCCTTCCTGACCAAGAGAAATCCAACTAGATAGACATGGGGAAAAAAGAGTAAAATAGCACATCTCATCATACGACCCATCATGCCACTTGTCATCTAATATGTGGAATATGATAGAAGTGCTGAAGCATCTTCTAAGCACTTTTCACTCCTGCATCAGAAAATGTTGTTATTTTAATATCTAATTTCTGCTGGACTCAAATGGTCCTGCTGTAAGTTACAAAGAGTTGGAGTGGAAATAGCTTGCCCAGCTGCAACGTCAGTGGCTTACAGATCATAATACAACCCTAACCACTTGGATGAGCTGTCTCATGATATCTTGAGAATGAATAAGGCTTAGTTGTGCTTACCAGGTCAGTGAATTTTAGTGCATTTGGCTGCTTTTATATTTTGAAGAAAGCTTTGGCTTTTTATAAAAGTGGTAGGTAATGTTTCAGAGGAGGCAAATGCTGCTGTGGGTCTAATGCAATCTGTTTCTTGGAGTTGAAAGCTCTGAAATACACAAGATCTGAACTGGAGTTATTATCTGAAGATATATCCTATCAAAAACAGCAGTCTGATGGAAGAAAACCTGATCTACTCAGAATATATGTAAAAATATCAGTATCTTTTCTCCTTAATACAGCAACTCTGGCTGCTACTGGTGTGAAAAATGTGGAAGGAGACAAGTAACATATTAATAAGTCCTATTGTCTGGAAGGAAAGCAGAAAATTTATTCTTCTAACCAGAGGATTTTGGCAGCTAGTAGGGTCTAAAATCTCAAGTTCCTCATGGTAAAGAATGAAACAGTTGAGGTGTTAAGGCATGACTGTTCTGGCTCACCTCAACATGAATTAGGAATGCTTTTTTCCTTCTTCTTGAAGTCAAACCAGTAACTGTACCAAGTGGTGTGGAAATAAATTTTTCTGGTGAGATGATAGGCACACCTTGCCTTCTCCTGTCACCATCTCAAAAGCAGTTATGGGCTGGTTGACAAGTGCAGGTGAGCAGGTTGATTCAGCATTGTGGTTTGGTACTTCTTCATTGTTATTGCTAGGATCCTGGAGGATGTTCGCTACAAAATAAGAGGGAACTGGAGATTGATAGTATCTTCTAAGTGTTCTGAGGGTAAATTAAAGGAGACAAAATTGGATCTAAGATAATTAGTTTCTGTCTTTGAACTTGAATAAGGTATGTTTTTGCAATTTATTTTCTGGTAAGTTTTACTAGGAAAGCATGGGAAATAATGTTAGAGTTTTTGGGTCATCCTCGTCCACAAAGATCTTAAACAGTCTCAGAGCTTCTAGAAACTTCATCAAGTGAATTCTGAAAACCATAAGCTTATTTATTGCAGTTGTATTACTTACTGACAGTTTGTACTTTTAGTACAAATTTTGCAAAATTTGAAGTAGCACACTTGCTCCAATTTTGAACCAACCCTATCCTTGTGTTCCTTTCCAAAATCTTTCCCCTCTTTCATAGAGGGCAAATGAGTGGAATTCCACCTGCTAATGGTCAGTCCTACTGTGGCACTTTGTGTGTGTGGTCCTGCACAGTGTGCATCCTTTTGCATCAAACACACAGGTCTGGCAATGATTTGGTCTTGGAGATAACCCAGTATCCATTGAAAATAGTTCGCAGAAGTGCACCCTGAAATCTCATGTGGCCTATTTCCAGTTCTCTTTGCTAAAACAGACCACCACTTTTCTCTCACTTCTCTCTATAAAGCTTCATTTCTGGGCCTGTCACCACTCTGAGCTTTGCCATCCCACACTGGCAGCATCATCCTGGATTTTATTTTTTTCCTCACGGAGAGAATTTAATAAGAAACAAGGAACCAGAAAAGATACTCAATTTGACTTGTTCTGCCCCTTTGCTTTTTGAGAGGGAAGTTGTTAAAAACTGTAATTCCTTGAGCTTCTCATTTCTTAAACGTTTGCTGAACTTTAAAATTCTTGTTCAGTTTGGTGCATTTAAATGCAGAGGGAGGGGAAAGGAAGGTGATTTCCTATATTGCAACAGTACAAATAAGTTTTTATTGCTTGATTCACTTCTGTTTTGAGTATTTTTGTTTCTACTTATTTTTTCTTCACAAAAGGCTTTCTCCACACGACCTAGAAAATTTCTAAACTAATTTTATCAGGAACTAAGTATGCCAAAACTAAAGTTTTTAGGAACTGTCTTTCTCACACTCCTTACAAATAAGTTGACTGCAGGTTAGTGATGACAGCTACAGAATGCGTGAGGCAGGAAATGGGCATTTTTCTGGAAGGGAGCCTTATTCCACATAAAGTTAGCAACCTCCTGTGAAAACCATAGAGAAATTACGAAACAGAGAAATTACTTTGAGCAAACCACTGTGTCAGGTAGGTGCTGCACAGACTGTGAACATAGGAAAGGAGAAGACGACCTATCTATGTTCCACCTTAGGCCTATAATGCTGTTCTTCTGATCTACTCAGGCACTGAAAATAATACGTAATAGTGCTTTGAACCTTCATGGATATGGGAAACTGAAGTGGAACGGGAGGCTGTGCCAGAAGCTGTCTGGAAGAGGCATTGCAATCCAGTTGCTGGTGCCCTGTAGCATGACACAGGGGAGCTGAGGCCATATCCCGCTGAGTTGTTAACCTGTGGTGTTACCTTCCGTGACCTATTTTCACTTCTTTGCCCTTCTTATGGATTTAGACTCTGTGCAGGGAGGTAGGGAGGGACCTGCCTCACCTTCCAGATCCTCCTGTTGGTTCCCCATGCTGCCTGCATTGGTGTTTCCAAGAGGCACCCAAGAACAGGGAATCACCAGTACATGCTGGGATGGCACTGAAATATGGTGTCTGACCAAGAGAGCAGCTTTCTGGGAAAAAAGGAAGAGGGGAGAGGCAGGTGAGTCAGAATTTTATTTTCCTCACTGATGTAAGAGAAGACAGCACACTTCTTGTGAAAACTGCAAGCGTCAAATCAATCAAAACTTCTCCACTTACATTTTGAAGCATAAGAACAGCAGTGAGAGTATGAGAACTTACTGTGAAGTAAAGATCTCTGTGACAGTGCCAAGCATGTTCTGGGATATGACTCGAAGCTGCCAAGTAGATGGATGCTCCTGTTTCCCAGTGATGGAATCAGAAGGTCCTTTCAGGCCAGTACAACTGACTGCCTGCTTTTTTGGGTTTCTGCTGGTCAGTTCCTAAGTGCACTGACAAGTGTGAGATGGAAGAATGTAGGTTACTGTGATTCCCTTGCTTCTTTTGCTTTTATGATGAGGTGTGTGTGGGTGGGCAAAAGTAAGCACAGGTGTTGAGAGAGAGAAATAGAACTTGAAACCAAGGTGTATACTTTTTCCTTTACAAACTCTTAAACTTCTTTTCTGACTGCTTCCCCAAATAAACAGGAATTAACATGGTGCATGTTTAAGATATTTGTTTCCTCATGCCTGTTACAGACCTGAAGTCCAAAAGATGGGCAATATTTTCTCTTCTTCAGCCCTTGTGGCTGAAAGAGCATGGTTTGAAGCATGCCTGCTTTAATGGTGATGCGTTAAACCAGGCAAACACTTGAAAAGGGAATTTGAGAGAATTATTTATGTGAGGAAAAATGCATGCTGAGGCATGAGGTAGGTATGGCCAGTTGACTCTGCTGATTTTATCAGGTTTGATTTTTGTACTGTACAAAGTGCATGAGATTCAGATTGTGATTATGCCAACATAAAAGATACCTCCCTTCATGAGGGTGCAGTTCAGGTCCAGAATGGAGTTATCTTTTATTCATATGCAGCCTTCAATAATACAGAGGACTGGAGGGAAGACTACTGTTTTATGGGACCATTGTGTTGTGTCATTGGGCAGCCAAACAGAAGGAAATGCTCTGAGTCATTGCCAGTTTGGGTTGAAACGGAAAATATGATACAGCAGGCAGCTATATCAAAAAAGGCTTGAATGGTTCAGTACATGGAGTTCTGGTACAACTGCAAGGGTCCAAAGCACAGTGAAATGGGCAGTTCAGTAGTGAAATGCTGGGGTAGGTAAGATGGACAAAAAGTGAGGAAGGTCACAGCCTGAGGGCAGCCACACTCTCAAGCTGTTTGCCTTCAGCTGGGAAGGACAGCAGTCTGCTGTGGAGCTTCTTCTCCTCTTGCACTGCGGGACTAGCTGGGGTGCAACTGGTCAGGAACAGAACCAGCTTTGTAGCCTTACACTCTCTGCACTAACAGGTGTGAATCAGTGCTGGTGACACAAATACTCACCTTGTGGCAGTAGTTACATGTTTTCCTTCCTACAGCTGTTCTGTAAGCACAACATCATGGCTGAATTCACTCTCCAGAGATTTAATATGCGACAGTGTCAGAAGGGGAGAGCAGTGGGAAGAATTCTGGCAAAGCAGCTGCATGTGAATGAGAGATATTTCCTGGAAGCTTTTGATATTGGCTGTTGTCAGGGGTTGGGGGCAGGATCAGTAGGGCCCAGGCTTTAAGGTAACACTGGAGATGGCTGAAGAGTTTGAATAATTTTGGGTAAATGGGCAGTGAAAGAAGCTGCTTCCCAGAAGAACGCAGTATGGGCTGAAGAAAAGAAAGAACTTAAATCTGAGCCTGCTGTGTTTGTGCATGCTGCTAGTGTTGCTTTTTCCTCCTTTAGTTGCTGTCTCTAGCCTTATACTGCCAGGGAATACTGCTTTATGCTGTTAAGAGAAGAGTATCTGGTTTTGTACCATTTTCTATGCAGTGATGCACAAAATGGTTGATACACAGTAATGTTTGCCTGAGGCCACACAGCCAAATTTCCTGCTGGCTGCTAACAGGAAAGTTTTGTCCTTCAGGAGCTACACAGCAGTGCTTCTGTTCTAGCAGTTTTGGAGGACTTTGCTATCAGTTGCCAACTGCCTGGTGAACCAATAGCGTTCCTGTAAAGCAGGGCTACTTTCCTAAACAAACTGCTCTTCAAAATGCCCATGGATTGTTGGTCATTTTAAATGCCACAGGATTTCTTGCTTCTCACAGTTCAACATGCTGTAGATTCATCTCAAGTGGAAAAAAGAGGACTTGCTGTAGTTATAGCTGAGAAACAGCAAGTTTCCTTCCAGTCTGTGCTCTGCCCATGTCCAAAGAGGGGAGGGGAAGCAAGCTGCTCCTTGGTGCCCCAATTCTGGATGCTCAGGTCTCCTAGGAGAGGAGGCAGGGCAGCGTGGAAATGTTCCAGCTGAAGAAAATAACACACAGTCCACAAAAACTGTTTACCCTAAGGATCAGATTTTACTTTTGCATCAGTTTCTCCTCTGCTCACTCCAGCTATGCTGTTCCTGAAGTATTCTGGGAGGAGTTGCAAAGACTTGACCCTGTGAGAACTGTTAGTGTTTCAACATCTTTTACGGTAAAGGAACATAAAACACCTTTTGTTGAAGGGTTGGATTTCTTCTGAAGTTGACTCAGAATCTCTACTTGAAAATGCACTTACTCTGCCTCATATTGGGGCAGATTTTTAAATTACATCAATTTTCAGTGTTCAAGCAAAAATTTGCCTGTTGGACCAACTGGAGACTATTTTGTGTGCTGTCACATTATCTATTTTGACCAGTATTTTTATGGGTGCTTGATAATTTGTGGTTTAGCTTCAGATTTTCCTCACACTGCAAACCTGACTTTATGTTGCTAAGCTTCTGAGGCAGAATAGATTTATAATTTATTACCTTTTTTATTATCACACTTACAAAAAACAATGAACCTGGCATTACAAATTATAACTATTTAACTATTACAATTATATAATAATAATAGCTATATAACTATATATTTTATATATATATATATATATATATAATAATAATAATATAGCTTATTTTGGGTACTGGTGACCCGCTGGAAAACTCTGACCTTGGACAACAGCAGGTAAGACAGGCATGAGAGATTTTTCAAGGTAAGAATGTACATACCTGTATGTCAATGGCACTTAAGCAGAATATTTAATAGAGAAAATGTAGATTACCTGTAAAAGTTAAAATGTAAATTAAAACCTAAAATAGAGAAGCCTAGCAGCACAGGCTAATTCTACCATCTTAAACCCCCTAGTTATTTGTGGAAATAACTGCACTTTCAGTGCTGATGGTAGTATTTCTGGTCCTGCCGGGTAGGAGCTGCACCTTGCAGATATGCACTCTCTCCCCGTATCAGCAGATAAGGTTAATGCTGATATCTGTGCAACAACAAAACCATACTGTGCTTCTATATGACTTGTGTGTGATCTCTGTGCTCTTTCTGTGTAGGATCATTGTGTAGTGAATACAATAGGTATGCTGTAATTCAGACAGTGGATTTTAAAAATCACACTCAGACAAGCAGACAGAGCATAACTGCTATGATAACACCTATTTATCAGAAATTGTATGGCCAGCAGGACCAGAGGAATGATCATCTCCCTGTACCTGGTACTGGTGAGGCTGCACCTCAACTCCTGTGTTCAGTTTTGGGCCCCTCACTACAAGAAAAACATTGAAGTGCTGGAGCGAGTCCAGAGAAGGGCAGTGGAGCTGGTGGAGGTTCTGGGGAACAATTCTGATGAGGAGCAGCTGAGGGAGCTGGGGCTGTTTAACCTGGTGTCGTGGGTTTGACCTTGGCTAAATGCCAGGCACCTACAACATTTGCTTTCTATGCTCTCTCCTGCTGCAGCTATGCAGAGGAGAGGAAAAACTAATACAAAACACTGGACTCATGAGTTGAGATAAGATCACTGATAAGGGCCGCACGAGATTCAGGGCAAGAGCAGGCGGGAAACTTAAAGTTGCAAAAAAAGTGATTTATTAATCTAACAGAGTTAGAGGATAAATTGGAGATAAAAATAAGCTCTTAAGACACCATTTCTTCACTCACCCCCCTTTCCCTCTTAAGGCAC
>VZRL01003719.1:966558-1115075 GCA_013397895.1 Origma solitaria | reverse complement strand
TTGGCCAGGAGCATGTCCATCATTTTCGGAGCCATCAGAGACTGGCTCTGCTGGACATGGTGGAAAATTTCCAGAATCTTTACTCAGGACATGCAGGAGCCATCTTTGTACCCCACCCTGTTCACTGGCAAAAACTGGGCCAGTCAAAACTACCACGCCTGGAGAAAAGAGACTCAGGGAGACCTTATTGCTCTGAACAACTGTCTGAAAGGAATGTGTGGCCAGGTCAGGATTTGTCTCTTCTCCCAGGTAATAACAAGTGACAGGGTGAGAGGAAGTTGCACCAGGGAAGGTTTAGAGGGGATATTAGTAGAATTTCTTCATGGAAGGGGTGGTCAGGCATTGGAGTAGGCTGCCCAGGGAAGAGGTGGAGTCACCATCCTGGAGGTATTTAAAGAATGTGTAGATGTGGCACTTGGGGAATGGTTTAGTGGTGAACGTGGCAGTTGGACTCGATGATCTTTATGTCTTTTCCAGCCTCATCAGTTTTGTGATTATCAGTCCAAACCAGCTTGATTGAACCAGTGTCTTCTCATTAGAATGGGAAAACACGACCCAAAATCAAAGAGCTTCTTTTACTGATGGCTTTGTTCATTCCACAGGCTGATGATGTGCTTGGTGTTATTCCTTATGTTCTGAGCCCTTCCTACTATTTATGATTTTACTGCTATTATCTGTCTGCTGCCATCATGATAGCATTAGAACAAAATGTAACAACATGTATAATTAGGGCTGTCTACACATTTTCTCTCTATTTTCCATTTGACTCATGTTTGTAACTTTCTAAATCTTTCAGTTTTCAAGTTGAGATAATCGAGGTCAGCCAATTCTGAGAGCAAGGGTGACATTTATCCATTTTAAAAAACGGGATTTTGCTCTTCAGAGCGGGTATATAAGAACAACAGGGCTGGGAACTGAAATTTGGTAGCAAGAGAATTCTGACAGAAGAAAATTCCTAGAAAAAACCCAGGTCTTCTTTCAAGAAAGATACCAACAATTTAAGGACACTTAATAGTGACCTATGGGAAAATGTTGAACTTGAAAGACACACAAGATTATGCAGTTACTGGGATAGCCATATACATAATTTAATGTCAGTGGAAGTGCTGAATAGACATGAAAATTACATGTATTGCCTTTTCAGGGTGAAAGCCAAGAGAATGAATCATGGAAAAAGATGGGCATGTGTAGGTCCTGGGAGTCACTGCTCTGAGGACAAACTAAGACATGTAGGCACCCTTTAGCTGCCCGTGGTGAAGAAATGGTGCTGCTGGAGCCCAGGGCATGTGGGAAACTTAGGAGCACCTGGGAAGAGGTGGCAGGTGATGGACAGACTGAGCTTTTAAACAGAGAATAGTGTGTACCCTACTGCATTAGCTAAGCTGGTCTGTAGTACCTGTGCCTCAGACAGCACAGCCCTGGTTTCCTGCACAGGGGGTTCTGTGCTAGACCTCGCCTGAGATGTGTTGCTGTGCACAGCTGCTTGTTAGCTTGTCTGGTTTTCAGCCAAGTGTGACTTCTTGCTTTTCATTATAGAAGTTGCTGCTTTTTACATTGTTTTGTTTGCTGACATCCTTAAAAGCATCCTCCCCTGTGTCTTCTTTTGGGGAGTAAATTCTCTTCTGCTGTGTTTCTCTGTAGTCCAGTGTGATACCAGAGAGTGCTGTGTGTGCTTCATTTCAGGCACTGATTTTTAGATATTCCGGACTGGCCATTAGTGAGTTAATTGGTGATGCTAATTGGTGATTAACCTAATAATGGGTTTGATTATATTAATTAAACTCTTGTCCTGGACAGCAGCTGTTAAATCATTTGTCTTCAGGCTCTCCATCAGCTGGGGTCCTTCTGAAATCTGCTGGTTTGGGTTGGCAGGGTTGGCTACTGAGTGTGTGGTATCGACACAAGTGTCAGGACCAACACTGTACTCAGATTTTTCCCTTTAATTTTAAACTTTGTCTTGTTAAAACCCTATGGTAAAAATTTCAATGTCATTGATCAGCTTCTATAGGGTGATTCTCTGGGAGTTCTTCCCAGTGTAACTTTTCTCCAGGGTGATGGGAGAGAACCTATGGCACCAGTTTATGCTAATTGGCCTTTTGGTGCATGTATGCACTTTGTGGGATGCTTATGGATGCTGTGCTGGATGCACAGACCAGAAAAGCAAAACACAGCAGTTAACTAAACATACACCTGAGAAGGCTGGGACAGACTGTGGTTTTCCTCAAAGCAAGGAGAGAACTGGGTCTTCTATATGGATCGTTAGCTGACAGAACAGTGAAGAAATGAATAATTTAACAAAAAAAGACTGTAACTGTGGCGGAGTGAGTGCTGTGGCAGCACTGATGCTGCCATACCTTTTCCAGAATAACTCAGATCTTTTAAATGTGAGTAGGTAAGCAGACATCTCAGACTGGTTTGTCCACAGCTTTGTAGTAATTGTAATAATTTCCATACTGCTTTCATCCAGTCAGAACAGTCTAAGTGACTGCAAATGCAATGAAAAGGGAAACTGGGCAGCTCATGCAAATGTATATATTATAAGGAAACATAGATTTTCCTGACACTGCACTGCCACCTTAGCTTTTAATGCTGAGGGAATGTGTACAAAGTACTAATGCAGCAACTATGTTGTCTTAGTGCTGGGTTACTGAAATTGGTGACAAACATGCACAGAATTTAGCTTTGTGTGTGTGTAAAATTGGTATTTTTACTTGCAGAATATTTCAATTTTCCCCTGATTTGTGGTTCTGGTCCTTTGGGGCACTCAGAAACCCCATGTTTTTTGGTTTGTTTCAGCTGAGGGTGCTCTGCAGCTTAAAGTCTCAAGCCTCAGGTCAGAAAGATTGCTTTTCAGAACAGAGGAGCATTTTAAATTGATGGCACATTTACAGTGAATACCTTTCCAGAAGACTGAACAGCACCAAGCCTACAGAAGCCAGTTCCTTTAAACAATGCCTTATCCCTTGTGATTGCTGTGACTATTAAATAACTTCAGAGTTGAAAAAGTTTGAATGGCATTTGCCTTGAGCATTCTTGTGCTGTGCTTTTTTTAATGAGCTCTCACACTGCCAGCTTGCAACTTCGAGTATTTAAAGCTTTATTTGTGCTTCACTCTTACTGCAATATTGATAAATTGGTTTTTTAAGACTTTTAGTAGCAATTGTCCTTTTCGCATGGAGTGTGAAACCATGGATTAAGGCAAGTAAAGGTTTTATGTTTGTTACCACTTAATTCTGTTCTAACTTTAGTGTAGCTGGAAGTCTAAGTGTCCCAGACGGTAAGTACAAGGGCAGTACAATATGGGAAGGATAAAAACTGTGGCAATGAACCCTCAAAGATTCCAAAGTATTTCTTTTAGACTTAACAAAATATTTATACATTTTAATGAAACTGCTGTGGCAACACTTTGCCACGATTACACGGCTGTTGGAAGTGCTAAAAGCACATTCCTCCTATTCTAAAAGTGAGGAAGAGGAGACTGTATAAAGTGCCAGCAGAGGGAGTCAGGACTGGCCATTAAATGCTGGAAATTTTCAGATCACGGTGGTCATCATCTGGAAGGAGAAACATATTCTTAATGTGTGAGGTGAAGTAAAAAAGGTTTTCCTTAAGTATCTTCTGCCTTTTGTGCAATACACATGTGTTTTTTCCCTCCTTCATTTGGATCGGAATATGAAAACACATTCCTGAGTATTCTATTTCAGGTATCCTTATGGTGATTCCATTCAAAAATGGATTTCTGAGCAATTTACTTCTTTCCTGTGCCCTTCTCAAACCACACTAATATGAAGTATGGAACATGATAGCCTTTATAACTGTTCAGGATTTAACATGTCTAGCTTGTCACTGATAGAAAAATAATGGCAAATAGGATAGATCCACAGAACTGGGGAGGAAAAGTGGTTCAACATTCAAAATGTTGGCAGCATGTTCAGGAGAATTGCTGTCTCCTCCCAGCTGCAGAGCAGTGGTCTCTAGATGGATGGGGTGGATGCTGTCTCTGATGGCACACTGATGAGGAGAACAAGTGAAATGCTCTGAAGAGATTTGTGGCTGTGCAGAAGCTCTTGAAGCTCTTTTCTGACAGTCTGCAGATTAGCACAAAGGACGTCATCCCTCTCTTTCACACCTTGCTTGTGACAACTTGTTTATTTAGGCTTTGTATGAAGGGTATTGTTAGGACCCTATATTTTTGTCCTCTTTAGTGCCCTCTGCAATAATCTCTCTGAATTTGTTGTCTAGTCCCCTTGGCTTGTTCCAAAGTGTTTATTTTTTCATCTTTCTGGCTTATTGCCTAAGCTTTTGTCATTGAAACAATGGAGAAAAGCAAATAAAAATCATAGAGTATTTGCTTTAATATATAAAAATGGATCAATTTATATTCATTATCCTCTAGCAAAGACAACATTCTCAGTGCAGCATTTGTTATCATGGGCACTATGTTCTTTTGACCTGACTTGCTCTGTCTAAAGTGTCTTGCGTTGCAGTCACAATGTTGACATGCTCTTCAAACAAAGTTTTTAGGGATGCATGTAAGCCACAGCTCAGCCTTCTGCTGCATTTCACTTGCTGATCTTGGTGAACATGGTCCTAATTCAAACTGTTTCTTCATTAAGCAGGCTTTTGGTACAATTTCTTTTTAATGGAGATTGACCCAGAGACGGTGTTTATGTCTTCTCCTGGAATTTGATTACCAAGCATTCAGGGATATTGGTGCTTGTTGCCCTCTAGAATCTGCAGAAGGTTCTGGATATGGCAAACAGATGTTATGGTCTGCAAAGGAAATAAGCTGATAGGCAAAGGGCAAAGCAAAAGGTGAAAAAAACCCCCTGCTGCTAATTTCATCAGTGCTGACCGTGCGGGGCGGGTGCATAGGAGAGAGGCCCTGAGCTGGCAGGTTTGGGCTGAGTTCCCAGCTCTGTCACACACTCCTCTGTGGCCACGTGCAAACTGCTCCGGTCTCTGCTTTGCCTGTCTTGCTGCTCTTAATTCTTCACATCTTACTAGTGCAGAATGGTTTTGGTTGTGCTCTGTACACACCATTCCACAGTGTATCTGTTCCCTCCCGCTGCACTGCTGCTGAAGTGTCTTAATCTTCGAGAGTATTGATAGCAGTACGGCCAAGCCTGTGCAAAAAACTGGACCTTTAAACTCTCTCTGTACTTTTTTAATGAGTTCAGTTATCAGCTGCTCCTTTGTGTTCTGTGTTCTTAACCTCACCTGCATTCCTTTTTTGCTCTTCCACCCTGTGCTTACATATTTAGGTTTGTATCCCTGTCCCTTCCCTTCTTCCCCTCCTCCAATCTGTGAAGAGTCCCAGGTGTCCTGACCATCTAATTTAACTTTCATTCCCTCCTAGTCATTAGGCTTCTCTATTGAGGCCAAGAAGGTCTGGCAGCCTCTTTGATGGGTTTGCTAAGCTGTTGATTTAAATTTTACAGGCTTTGTGATGCAGAGAGACTGCTAAATCACTGCTCCCATGACAGGTTTCTGAAAAGCTGGAGTAAGACAGGGTATTGAATAGAAAATTAGAAGAAGTGAGAGAAAACAGGAGGGTAGAACTCCTGGAAGGAAGCATGAAGAGTAATTATGGGCCAGGTAGATGACAAGAATCTGACAGGGAGAAACGGTTTTAAAGAAGAGTGTGTGTGTGCATGTGTTGATGGAGAGAGGCAGGATAGAAAGAAGACAGAAGGACATTTGTCAGAAGGAGCTGAAACTGTGGTGACTGGATTCTGAATGCTCCACATCAGGGCTGATATTTAAGGACAACTTCAAGAGGTGCTGATCAAAAAAATCCAGCTTTGTGGTTTCAGGTAGGTTCTCTTATTAAAAAACCAAACCAAAACAACAACAACCCCCCCCAGAAAACAATTGGAAACGAACAATTCAAACCCAACAAACAAAACCCCTAAAAAATCCAAACCCAACATCGAGGCTGTGTACCATTCAAAGCATGTCAAGAGAGCTTGACAGAAAAATATTTTAATAGCCTGCTGCTCTTGTGCTGATTGATTACAGCAACAGCTCAAAGATAAGCATTCTGTCAAGAATCATTAATATCTGTCAGCCAGTAGTAGCTATACAATATCAAAAATTCAAGCTGTTGAAAAGCATTCTATCCTTGCCTTGTGCTGAAGGCCAGTAAATGAATATTCATGGTAGCACACACAGCTTACAAACAGTTCTTCACTTCACACACCTTTCAAAAGATGAGCATGCAGGTTATTACCACAGTTTAGGTGCTAAAATAAGTTCCTGCATTTTTACTTCTTTGTGCTTTGACAACTTCAATGCCTGTAAATGACATGGAATACATTTACCACAATTGTTTGCCCAAATCTTACTGTTCATCTCCAATGAGCTGTAAGATTTTGCTGCTGCCTCCATCAGTGGGAAGGAAGAATTTAAGAAGAACCTGGAAGATTTAAGATGCTACTTTGGTGATCCTGTGTCTAGCAGAGAATTCCAGAAGGCAAGTTCTTCGGTGATTAAACCAGGAAAAGGCTTTTAGCAACTGCAAAAGCTCTTCTAGAAGTCCTCTGATGTTGTGAAAGTTATCTTTGACCTGTGAGAAATATGAAGGAATCTGACCTTAGTGACTGCTTTGGGATTGCTTTAGGGTTAAGCTAGATCCAGTGTCAGCAGAGTTGCATCTGGGGGACTTTTCCTTTTGGAATCCAATAATCAGGATATAAGTTCATGAGGAGCCATTGTTCCACGGTTATGGAAATGCTGGGAACACATCCCTGCTGTATTTATGGAGACTAGAACAGTTCTAATAGTAAAAGCTCTGTTCCTTTCCTTTCTTTTTCATTCAAAATGAAAGTTACCTTTAGGTGAAGGAACTCTGCAGGAAAATGGAAGACCTGAGTTCAGGTCTCTGCTCCTGCACTGATATTTGAAACACTTATCATTGTATCCTGGAGGTTCACTGATTGCAGGAGAGCGCAGTTGAAGTCTTCCCAATTGTTCTTCCCTAAGCATGGAAAAGCTTTGTGTGCCTAAGTATTGGAAGAAGTTTGTAGCTGCAGATTACTGACAGAGGTGTATCATTACCTTTGAGAGTCCTCTGTACTTTCTGTTGGCCAGCTTCAGTTTATTAGCATCTGCAAATGCCATTGCTGTGGGCCTTATGGGTGCAGGCACTGCACAAGCAGAACAGTTCTCTAAAAAGGTCCCAGTGGGACAGTAATACATCCTTACTTCGGGCTGTGTGCATCTGTATATGTGCAAATATATTTGTGTTTTGTGATGGCTTGCTAACAAACTCACCAAAGCACAAAATACTGCTACCTGACATTTTTTAGATGTCAGATGATATTCATGCAGTGTTTACTTTAAAAAGAATTTAGGCAGTATCTCTTATGCAATAACATCTACCCCTGAATATAATGATAAATATAATCCTTTTTAGAAGTGAGGCGTGGAACTTCCAGCTGTATGCATGTTTACTGCTGCTTTCAGTCCTGCTGAGTTCTAGTAAAACAGCAGACAGCCTGGAAGAGGAGTACGTTTAAGACTGGAGTAATAGGAACAGAAATAAATACCCATTTCGTAAAGTTAGGCTGTAACCCTCTTCACCACTCCGGAGGCAAGTGTTCCTCTTGCATGCAGCCATCCATGGTTTGTCATTAAAAACACAAACAGTTGTTCCAGTTATTTTTTGATAAGCCATATGTGCCTTCACTAGCCTGTCATTTCACTCGTCAGTAAGGCAGGGCCCCCTAGAGAAGGCACTGTCTATGAGCTATTCCCGTGTCACATTCCTGCACACACTGTGTGCCCCTATTGATTTTGGTCTGCAGGCACACCTGTGATTTAGTGTGTGGGAGGAGCATGACTCAGACCTAGTCATCCCAGTGACAATTATTCTTTAACCACCCCAAATTAGTCTTCCTCTGTAAATGTCATCTTTGTCCCCAACCTCATTGGTTTAGTCAACATAATTCAAAACTTCATTATTCTTATTTGTGTTATGAACAAAGTTAAATCTTTGTAACTATTTTGTGATACCAGAAACAGGGAGTTTTTGGACCACTTTAGGTTTGTTTGGAAAGTGTTTGAAAAGCCTGTGTACAATATAGTCATATAACTTGTTTGTGCTTGTTGCACCCAAAAGTAAAAGTTGTGCATGCCCAAGAAGGGATTGGCAGGTGGCTGATGAGCACCTTGCAGCCTGGCTGTAGTTATTGAAGTAACAACACCCTGGGGTTGCTTACCAAGGCTGTTGCATCAGAAGCTTCAGACTGAGCTGCAGAGAGGCTAAGCAGACAGGTACAGCACAGTCCGGTTACATGCAATAGCTTTAGGGGCTTAATTTCACAGCAGAGGAGGTCTGAACGGAGAATTAATTGTTGTCCTTATGTCCAGTATCGATTAATCCTGTCAGGTCCAGCCGTGCCCTTCACTCTTGCTGGCTGCTCTGTCACCTGAGCAGAGCTGGCAGCTCCTCAGTGATCAGCACAGCCTCTCTGGTGTGTGCTCACTGCAGGGTCACTGCTGGTTTCGCAGTGTGACTGCTCGGAGCAATGTCAACTTGAAGGGCCTGCTGAGCGTAAACCGGTGACCTATGGAAGACACGTGCTTCCAGTTACACACTTTCTGTTGTTCTCAGGGTTTTGTTTAACTAGTTTTAGGTTTGGGGACAATACAGTTAATCCAAAGCAGTTTCTTCTCTCCGGAGTCTGTGAGACAAGGGATATGCAATTTTTCCATCAGCTGTCTGGTTGAGGCCTGCACTCTGCCACCCACCTCTGGTTCACTTCACAATGAAACCATAGTACCTCCATCCCACTCTGCTTTTATATTGGGGTAATTTATAGGCATTAAAATTTTACCTTTTCTTTTGTTCTCAGAGAAGACAAAGCCTAAAAAAAGACTTCTGTACTTGCTGCATAGACAGCAGAAGCTTTTGTAAGTCATTGGATGAAAGTTAGTGGTCAAAGAGAAATGCATTTTCTTGGTATTTCTCCTGACTGTGTTCTTAACTTTCATCACAGGCATACGTGCCCACACCTTGCAGTAGTGTTTAAAGCACAACTAAATAGAGATTTTAAGTCTAATGGGAAGTGAGATCACTGCAGTCTCAGGGGAAGCCTTGGGACCTTCCTCCTTGTGGTCTCTATGGTGGATTCAGATCTGAAAATGCTCAGCAAGAAATGCAGCCAGCTATCGACTTCTCACATGAGTGCTCTGGTGGGAGTAGAGAGAAGCTACCTGAATCCATTTATCATTTGGAGCAAAGAATTACTCCAAATACTGCACTCAAATGTAAGATATCTTAATTAAATGAGGTTGGAGCAATGACTAGAAGGAATCAGATGGAAGAATTTTGCGTGGGCTTTGCAAGTGTCTTTAGCCATTAAACTCTTGTGTTGCATCAGTAATGGGGGCAAGTTTGGTTCAGAATTCCATATGTGTAAGTGCTAGATGATGGCTTTGATGTGCAAATTCATATCCAGTTCTGGACTCTCAAAGGCTAGGGATAAGTTATTGCAAAATGAGGCCCAGTAGTTGCCAACAGGAGCGGGCCTGAGCCAGTAGTGCAAAGCCCAGCAGAACATGTGGCAGCGTTGTAGGGAAGGGACCAGAAAATTGAATAGCAGATGATCTCCTTGGGTGTCCCTAGATTTCCCTCCTGCAAGGACTTGTAGAAAGGATCATACAAGTCACAGGGGAAATAGGATGAACAGAAGAACACTAACAACTATGTAGGAAGGCAGTTTCACATGAAAACAGAACTTTTCCTAATTGTGGCTTTTGATTTTTCTGTTTGGTTTTTTGGATGCATAGTCTATTGCAGTAATAGATTTTAAAAGGAGAGCTGGTGTTTAATTGGGGGAAACCATTTGAGATAAGTTGAGGGTAGATAAAAAAGAGCTTTGAAAGCAAGAGCCTTCATATTGGTGCAAATGAGTAAAAATCTAGAAGCAGTATCTGGAGATTTAATTTTTACCAAGTCATTGAAAATGGCCATGCATTACCCTGTATAAACTGTAGAAGAAAAATGATGCGCTTAAATGGCTCAGTCGTCATTTAAATGGTGATCTGTTCATTAGTGCTGGGAAATGAAATGGAAATCCATTTCAATTTTCTAGACAATTTAAATTTTATTGTCCATAAAATTCTACCAAACAGTAAAAGAGTGTCCTTTCTCACAAATTGCAGAGGATTTAATCAGATTTGGCATTTTATTAATTCTCATCATGGCAAAACCTGCTACTGAATACATTGAACTGAAGTCATCCTGTGTTGGTAAAAGTGTCCCACTGGTGAGTCTGCCCTGGTGTGTTTGGAATAGAGATAGTTTTTGCAGCTGTTATCTGTTTGTACACTTAGTTTCCTCTTGGTAATCAAATTGGCACATTGAGCAAGATCTCGATGATGCTCCATGTTTTGAGCATCTGTACTTCAGTGAATGTGAAGCCTTGCTCTAGACTAAGCCCTTATGACATTCCTGAAGATGCTGTGATAAATAATGCTGTTCTTCACAGAAACTTTAGTTGTTGTGACTCTTGGTGGAAATCGGTACATTTTCTTGCCATTCTTTTTTACCTTATCAGAGATAAACCTTTCTTGTGGGGAGTAAAACTTGGAGAGGTAACTGGGAAGTGCTGTTTTCTGTGGAATTATCTTCCTTTTCCTCTAGTCTTCGCTTTGAGTTACCATGCTGGTGTTTCCCCTTTTATATCTTCTTGCCTCTTGATCTTGCTGTCCCATATTGTCGTATTTTGACTGAAACAAAATTTGATTCTGCAAGGAGCTTTCCGTGGACTCATTGATTAAACTGTTATGGTTCTTGGAAAGTCTTTTTGCTATCAAGGACTAAGGCTCTAATTTAAATTAATGACTAGGTATTCCTGTGTTTGGAGTTAGTCATAGCTTTCTGTCAGGTTTAAGAATTTACCTGTAAGTTGAAGCAGAACATACATCTCCCTGTCTGGTTTATGATGCCCTTTTGGATCTAAAATGCTGCTACCCCCATTGGGACTGACCAGGCAGTGCAAGGGCCTTGCAGAGAAATGGATGCCTTCAGGTAATTTCAGTAAGAAGAGCCAGGTGAACACGTTGGTCTGCAAGTGCTGTTTGTTTATAGAATAAGAGTGTGCAGCCCTGTTTTGCTGAAAGGGAGAGAAGCTCTTGGTTAGAGATTTCAAAGTCTATCAACTTGAAGTCTCACTGTATCCAGGATGCTCTTCTTTTTACTACCTTTCAGCATCATTCTTCTGTTGTCTTCTGTTGGTGTCCCTTTACAGCAGAAGTGAAGTGTATGGTCAGGTTCTTACTCCTTAATTTCACAACCAAGAACACATTTAAGTCCTCATAGGCTAGTTCTGACTTGTTGAACACCTGATTACTTTAGTAATCTGCATTTCTGCAAGGATATTGGCTGCAGTGGAGTCTGGGGCTGCCGTTAAATCCCCCTCTGGTGACTGTTGGCACCTTTCAGAGTAAATACAATACTAAACTGCAGCTGTCAAAACGAATGAGTGATGAGTTTTGAGAGTCAGGATTCTTGCCATTGTACTTGTTTGGATGCTTCTTAATTTGTTGAAATCCAGATTTTACATAATTAATTAGTGGGACTGTGTTAATTTAGTCAGGTGCTGCTGTGCAGAGGTACGAGCCATGTCTCTGGAGGTAATAGCCACCACCCTTCCTTTGTGTGGGTTGGCAGGGTGCCCTTCATCCTCTCTTTCATAAGCAGGCTCTTGGATCCAAGACGCAGCCTTTCACAGAGAGCAGAGTGGTGTTGGCCCTTCACTGTCAGTTTACAGAGAGCTGTTTGTGTTGGAGAGCTTTCTTACAGGGCTGTTGCTGAAGTTTGTTCTATTGGCTTTTATTCACTCTGGCTCTGATCATTCCTCGGATCACTTTTGCTCTGTGTATTTTCATATGCTGTTTATCTTAGCCCAAACATGCTGAAGGCAAAAGCAAAACCTGTCAGAGTTGTGCTGTGCATGATGCATGCGAGCCAAAACACCTGTGATTGCTGCCACCAGCTGTGTGGGTGCTACCAGACTGAAATAAAGAACCCCTTGGTTTTGAAGCATCCTAAAGGATGCTGGAGGTCAGCATTTTTGGAAGGTTTGGTAGTTTACCAACATTTGCCTCTATTCTTCCATATTAAGTCTTAAACTGGCAAAATGTAAGTCATTGCAAGGTGGTAACAGGAGATTATATGTCTGTGCTGCTGCAGTAGCAGGCTGCTTTTATTTTGTAGAGTTAGGAAAGGGTGTGAGGAGAGAGGCTTGTCGTGTTTGTTCCATAGCTGTTCTTAACTTCCCTTTCTGCCCTTCTACACTGCAGACAGCCTATTTTAAGGTGCACAGATGTTTCTGCTACTCTAGTCATTGGTAGTTGCTTAAGTGGCTTCTTAGTGCAGCTGTTCCCTTGTTTATGTCTCTGACGTTCATTCATTGCAGTTCTTGGTTTTTTTTGGTGATGGGAAGGTGAAAAATCCCCATGTGCTGATGCTCAGTTGTTTAGCCTTTATCAATTGTGTCCTCACTGGTGTTCTACCCTTCTGCAGGGGAGACATTTCCATTGTAGCTGGAGCCCAGTGTTGCCCTTGTGTGTCCCAATTTTGCTGCCAGCAGGGTGATTTCACCAAATGTGATGATGAGAGTGAGAAGATTTGCAGTAGAATTTGACTAATGGTTTGATAAAATTTGCCTGTGGTCTCTCATCTTTCATCCTAGAAGTCAGGTGCTTGTGCCACATGGTTTGATGTGAGTGTCCCTCACGGCCTGTTCAGGCATTCTGCTTTACTCTTTGCCATTAAATTGATTTTCAGACTTGCTCAGTAGTGTGCCAGTTCTCTGATCTTTGCCACTGCCTTGCTTTGGAGGTACAAATTACAAGCTGGTGGCATGAAAGAGGGAGGTGGAGCGGCATATTGTTTCGGTCCAGGAGAATAGAGAGCTGTGGGAAGAGCAGGATTTAACAGTTACTGCGACAGCATGCGGGAGAGCTCCTCTGGGAATTCACTTTCACTTAAAAAAAAGTCTTTTTCCCAAGTTGTGAAATTCAGGAAGTGATGTATATGCTAAGGCTAACAATTGTAATTTGTTTTATAATAGGTGAAAACGTTCTGTATATATATTGTGAGAAGTCATGAAGTGCAGAAAATTAATTGACTGATTAGATTATGGCTAAGTTGTTTACATTTATTCTGTACTAGCTAAATGGAATTATATCTTTATGCATTGTGTTAGTAAAAAACCAAAAGGTAGATAAACGATTGCAAATAGGAAACTTTATAATACACAAAGCTTCCTAAGAAGTAGCAAATTAAGCAGCTTTGGGTCTGTCTGTACTGTTCTAGAAGGTTGTGTAGATACTTGATAAGTACATCTTGCTCTAGATACTTTCATATCAGATTGCAAGACTACAAATAACAATTCTATCAAAACTAGTTCTGTAAACAATTCTTTAAGATACCTGTTCAGTTTGGTATTTGCTAGCATATTGTATTTAACAGTTCAGTGTTTTCCTTTTAATGGCATGCTCTCTACCCATAAGTAGGCATAATTACCACTAATCAAGACCTCTAATCTGAAGCAATTATAAGCTCTTATATTGTTCTAATTGTACATTTCAAAATAATGCCATTTTCTCATATAATTATGAGATGATCCATACAATTATTAATTTCTGTTTTTCTTTTTATCTGATCTGTGTTAATTTTGTGTGACCTCACAATGGGTTATCTGAAAAATGCCTTTGAGACATGCAGCTTTTGTGGTTAATTTACGGTTGTGTTTTGTATTTAGTAAGAAGTGATACAGTGCAACAGATTTTCAAGGCTGTGCTTTCTTTCAGCCATCTATGAACTGAGTAATTTGTTGTAAATTAGGACGTTGTTGGTGAAACAGAAGTGCAATTGTACATTTAAATCATCTACTATTTGCAAATCCAGGTGCTTGCTCTTTGAATAGTACTTAGGTTAGTGCAGTATGTAAAAGGGTTTATTTTGGCTTTTTTATTATTAAGTGGAGACATGCAGACGGACAGACTTTCTGGATTGGCTTTCCAGAAAGTGAAAATGAAGGCAGTTCATTTTCAGAAAGCACTGCAAGTCTTGGGGGCAAGATATAAGAGATTGTTCACTAGTTGATGCTGATCTCACTTGTTGCTGTGCAGTTCTTATGCACACATTTTGTGTGTGAGGGCATTGGATGAGTGCATTTTGAACAAATCATCATCAATCTGATGATTCATCTCAGGAACCGAATGCAGCACTTACATCTGTAATTGGGGTAATTGTAAACCTCTCATTCTTACAGATAGAAATTCTTCCTCATATAATTCTAAAATCAGACCCCAGATCTTTTACTGTGGTAGCTGAGACCTACACTGGCTTGTATTTATTTCTCTATTCTTACTTTTTACATTGTTAAAAGTAGCAGATGATTTGGTGACCTTTCCAACCTGCGTCTGACCTTCATGATTCAATTGTGGGTAATTTGCTACTGCAATTACTATGGTCCTGTCTGTGATGTTATTTAAACACTGATTTAAATGGGGTATCTATCACAGACTGCAGTGTAAATGAGCAGCCACATTGTTGGGGACAACATGTTTATCTTTTTGTCCGAAAAGAGTATTAACGTCAGGGGGTGAGGGCTATATAATTTCTGAGGGATCTTGACATTCCTGGATAGGAGATGCTGGAAATTTTGCTTGGTCATAAATAGCCCAGCTTTCTTCCTTTAGTAGAGTGTGTGTTTCTGAAATAATTCTGGGGCTGCAGTCTACTGCAGTGGGTTCATTTCATTATTCCTTTGAAAGGAAGGAAAGGCACACAGCCAGCTATTTCTGTGCAGAGGAGTTCAAGGTTTAATATGCTAATGTATCTACCCAATATTAGGCTGCAAAAATCCTTGGCTTTAATGTGTCTTTAATAGTAATAAAACGGTTAGCTAATGATAAATTAGGGATTGTAAGTTAGGGAATAAAAAAAAATTAATCTAGGCAGGAGTAATTTTTCTTGCCAAGGTAATTATCATACTGGAGCTGCAATTTGCGGTGGAAATTGCTTGCTTCGTAATAATCAAAATATAGGAGCAAATTTCTGTTTTTTCTTTAGGCTTCATGTAGTGGGACAGAAATGGGATAGAGTGGGGACTCCATTTTTACCTTTGCTGGTGCAGAGCTATATGTGCTAAGGCACTGATCCCCCAGGTCTCACCTGTTTGCCAGAGAGCAAGGAGAGAGTTGTATGGACACAAGTGGGGTTGTCCAGAAATCTACAGATAAGAGTCTGCTTGTGACCCTCTCCCTAATTTGTCACCTGTTCCAGTGCTGTGCTGGTTGCCTTGTGCTGCTGCAGTCTCCTGTAGGGTTGTGTTTGCATCTGCATAACAGAGAGCAAACCAGGACTTAGTTAGGGAGAGGTAATGCTTTTCTAATACAAAATACTCATGGGTTAAGGAGCTATTATGGTAAATCTGTTTTTTAAAGCATTTTATCATTCTTTGCTAGTCCTTCCATTGGACTTCCTGGTATGGTTTCGCTCAGGTGTAAGTTAAGGTTAAACAGAGAAAATATGTTTCTGGTCACTGTATCCCTATTCATACTCTCCACTTTTCTTTAAACTGAGTGTGCACATTTATCTGCATGTGCAGATACAGAGGAGTAGATGGAAAAAGGGAGAGTTCTACATAGAAACTCATGAAAAGAAGTCATGTAGCATCAAGAAGGAATTCTGCAGAAAATCAGCAGTGTAAAGGCCTTGAGCAAACCTAAATTTAAATTACATCTCTTGATGATCAAGGGAAAGACAGTCCCGTAAGTTTCTTTTGCACAATATCAAAGGTTTTTCTTGGTCACAGAATCCTAGGGCGTCTTAGTCGGCTTAAGGATATCTACCTATAACACTGACCTGAATAAATAACTGAATCCTCAAAGGAAGGAGTGGGATGAAGATTTTTTTTTTGTTTTAATAGCTTGCGAGGGAGTAAATAAACAGCAAAAAGACGTCAGTAAGGCACAATATGTTTTTTTATACATATGGCTTTTCATTTATTTATTCTTGTCTCAAGTGGAAGATACATGATACTCACAATTTGGTGCTTGTTTTGGGGGACAGGAAATAATTAAGAGGAAGAACTTACTCAGCAAGCCGGAGCACTTACAGGTGGCTATCATCGCATCTGCAGTCTGACTGTTCCTCTCCCTCTACAGCCAAGCTGTCACATATCACTGACCTGATTCACAACACAGGAAAGCTCCCCTTGAGGCTTCCTGTCCTTCCATTTCATTCAGGGCTGGATTGGCTGTAAGAGCCTCTGCAAGCTCTCAAACCTGGCCACTGAGACTGCCACCAGCCTGCTGTTCTGTCTTGGGCTTCAGCAGATGGATCTTCTCAAGTCCTGTGTGTTTTCATCTGCTTCTCTCCATGCTTGGAAACACTGCTTTTTTTATTTCATCGTGTTTATTCTTAAAGCCATCTTGATGAACCAGCTGGCTTGACAACTGTGTTGCGTGAAGTCAGGAGGGCTGTGCACAGGTCTGCCTCTGAGCACTCCAGCTCTTGCCTCAGGCCTTGCTGTTCTTTTGCCTGAAGAATATAAAATGTAATGTGAGTTTTTATGTATTACTAAACTTATGTCTATAAATTACTGACCCATGGTAGCCGTTCATTGCATATTTCATCTTCTGCTTTGATGCATTGTTGTTGTCATGCCAAGGTGGGTAGTGATGACTCAGCTTACTACTGTGATAATGCACTTAAAGCCTGGAAATCTGTCACCAATGGTATTTCACAAGTGGTATAAACCAGAGATGAAAAATTAAAGTATTTGCTGCCTAGCTATTTGTCTTAAAATTCTTCTGTCTTCTGTTGTGGTTTCATAAGATTTTGGGTACTGCTGAATTATTTGATGTTCAAACAGCTGTGTTCCAGGAACTCTGTGAGGCAGGACTTGCTCTCACAAAAGTGGGTGTGGTCCTCAATTTGTAGTGCTGAAGGTGACCTATAAAATGCTTGTACTCATCAGGCCTTCCTAATAAAGCACTGATATTTGCATGTATTTTTGTGAGCCTGGCATTTCCAGTCTTAAAGCCCAGAGGAACATAGAGTGATCATCACAACTTACCATGTATTATCTCTGTGGTTTTTCTTCTTTTTCACAGCCCTTCTGTATGCCACCATTTTTGGTAATGTGACAACCATATTTCAGCAGATGTACGCTAACACAAACAGATACCATGAAATGCTGAACAGTGTCCGGGACTTTTTAAAGCTCTACCAGGTCCCTAAAGGACTGAGTGAACGTGTGATGGATTACATCGTTTCCACCTGGTCAATGTCCAGAGGAATAGATACTGAAAAGGTAAGTAAATTAAACTGCAAGGAAAGGAGTCACATCCTGAAAGTAGTCCATTAAAATAAACAGGAGGTACTGTCTTAGTAAAGAAGACAAATATTCTTTAAATAGTTCTGAGTAGTAGCTTCCCTTAATTTTAAACTTTCAAATACAGTATTTCAGCTATTCTATCATACTGACATATGCTAGTGGTAAAAGTGTGTATGTTTTGCTAGTGAAATGGCATGAAATAGTATTAAAATTATTAAGGAAAAAGCTTGGTTTACAGTAAATAAAAGTGATAACTAAATAATATGTTCCAGGTTATAACACAACCTCACAAGTTTTCCAAAGGAATTTTTTTGCAATGCTTCTGTTTTGTAGGGTTGTTTGCAGTTCTGTGGGCCTGTAAACAAAGTCGTTTTTTTTTTGTCTTTTTAGAATTTGAATGTAATATTCTGTGTGCACATTAAAAATATTAATGAAAACTTGAAATATTTAATAACGTATTGCTTAAAATCTACCTTATGTGAGGCAAATGTTATCATTCTAATTCGTTGAATTTACAAGTAAATTCCCATTGTGTCTTTTAAAATAACAAATGGCCTTTCACCAGAACAAATGTACAAAAGCAAGTCTTTGTCACTTTCCTATTAGCTGCCAACTTTTGTGGAGGTAGACGTTTTTCTTCCGCTTGTAAAGAGATGTGATTTGTGGATCATTCCGGAAATCATACCAATGCTCTGGACACCAGCCTTGTGGTTGGCAGCTTAATTTAGTATTCTGAACTGTGCCGTTGAAGAGCAAACAGTGTCATTTCTGTACAGCTGTTAAAGCATCGTTATGAAGGAGTAGAACAGATGTGGCCTTGCACTGAGCTGTCTGGAGACTGAGGGCCTCACAGGGCACTGTTTGCTTTCCTAAATGGTCTTCAGCATATCTGTCATTTTTAGATCCCAGGCATGATTCTGTAAAGCAGTGTCTGTCATAGTAGCTTTCAGCAAGAAATGGTATTTTAGTGCTGGATAGCGCTGGTTAGAAGCTGTTCTGCGTATTTTCTCACAATCTGTCTGTGTGTGGGGTTGTGATTTGAGGTAGGTGCGTTTGGGGAAGGTGGAGAGACATCTGAGGATGCAGAGTGTAATGAGTGCTGGTGCTTTCCATTCAGCCCCCATTACAAACTCCTGTCATCATTTTAACAAAACAACCAGAAAAAATTGCTATGTAAAACATGGAGATTTTTTTTAGCTTATCTTCAAAGCTCATTCTTGGCTTCCTTTGATAAGGAGAGAAATGTTTTAAGCATGCATTTGGAGACAGCAGAATAACCAAACCAAGCACAACAATTCCCAGGGTAGCCTTCGAGAATTATCTTAATAAACAGGAAAAAAGTCTCCAATTGTCAGGACACCAAAGACTTTAATACGGTGCTGTTTTCAATAACTGATGTGTTCACAGCTGAACTGCTACTGCTAAACCAAGAATTCAGCTTTCATCTGCATAGCAAAAGCTATGGTTGGCTGTGCCAATCCATAAACTCCCAGGTCTGAGCTCTGTTGGTTTGATGCCTGTGTATAACTTCTGGGATGTCTTGTCATGAATAAAACATGTATTGCTCATGAGACAGAATACTGGTAGTTGTGCTCCTCTGAAATGCAGCACAGCTTTCTACAGATGAGGCAGATATTTAAATGTGAACTGAGCACAGAACTGGTCTTCTCACTGTTTTGTAGGCCACAGATTTGTCAGCTCAGTGTTAACTGCAGACAGTTAAGGAGTGAATAGTTAGAAGCCTAGAAAATGCCACTACAACAAAATTTAACCAAGAGCTGCTGAAAGATTCTCAAGTTGATGCACGAAGAGAAATGGAAGTCTTCTTCCATTTGTCCGTAACTCTCAAATGTCTTTAATCCCTTTAATTTTTGTGAAGTCTGGAGACAACATCTTTAAATGGAGAAGGGAAAATGAGGTGAGTTCCTCTTAGTCTGGAATACCAAGGAGTTTCGGGATATGAGCATAATTTTAAATACTCTCTTATATATTCAGGGGGTGTTGCTACTATTTCTATTGCAACACCCCTTTTTGTGTGTGACATTCAAGTAACTGCAACGTGTGTATGTGTAATTCACAGACTTATGAGTTTGGTTCTCTGCTCAGGTCTTGCACAGAACCCCATTTCAAAGAGTAGGCATAGCCATAGCGCTTCCTCTGTTACCTTTATGTGTTCCAGGAATATTTGCAGTGAGACACTCTTCTCTTTCCATCTAGGAAAATGTGTGAGAATAACTCTGAAGATCTACCGGAGTGTTCCTTAATTGGATGGAATAGTTATTGCTGAGAATATTAAAAAAAAAAAAAAAAGAGGCAGACTTAGACTACTCAGTGTTTTTCTCAAATAGTATGTCCTGGTGTACTTCATCATAGACCATCCCCCAAGGATTTTGTCATCCCCAAACCCTCTTCATGTTACTTCTTTCCACTTTTAATCTGTACAGGCAGCAGTGATTTTGTATTCTTTCCACTCGACTGTCTGTATTATATTCAAACCCTTCAGAAATGGCCCTGGCTGGTACCTGCTGTGCTGAGCATCAGCTCGTGTTCTTTCAGGAGCACACATCATGAATTGCCGTGAGGAGCATTGCATTTGGAAGATCAAAAGCTGCCCAAAACAGCATCATACCTTAAAGTCCCTTCACTGTGTAAACAAAAAACTTGCTAGTGCCACTGAGGGGTAAATTTGAATACCTGCAGTTCTCAATGTTATGAGTTAATTAAACTTTAAATAATTTGTATTAGTTGTTGAAGCATATAATTTGCTCAAGCTTTTCATGGAATCTATCAAAAAAGTGACCTACCCTCTGGAAACAATTCTTCAGAAAGCTTTTCTTCAACACTTTCTGTACTGCTGTGCTCTAAGTTTTATTGTCTTAAAAACCTGAGGCTTTCTGGTAATTCAATATCCAGCAGAGCATGTTGCCAAGATAAAAACAGTATTTTCCTTGAGATGTTATAAAGTAGACTAAGTTAGTGTTGTGCCTTGTGTGGATAAATAATATAAAAATAAACCCACAGTCTGAGATGAGAAATTTTATAAGAAGGAGAAAAGTCGTTCTTAAACCTTGTGTGGTAAACCAGCCACAGCAGGCACATATAAGCCATGCAGAGGAACTGATTGCCCAATTTCCCTCTCAGGTTTTGCAGATATGCCCTAAGGACATGAGAGCAGATATCTGTGTGCACCTGAACCGCAAGGTTTTCAAGGAGCACCCTGCCTTCAGGCTGGCGAGCGATGGGTGCCTGCGAGCGCTTGCCATGGAATTTCAGACAGTGCACTGTGCTCCAGGGGACCTGATCTACCACGCCGGGGAGAGCGTCGACAGCCTCTGCTTCGTGGTCTCGGGCTCTTTGGAAGTGATCCAGGATGATGAAGTTGTTGCTATATTAGGTGAGTTTCAGAGCTGGTAGTATGCGTTATGCACAAATACAGATATATAGAGCCTCTTCTACTTATTCTTTAAAAAACTTCAGTTAAATTTGTTTTACCACAGCCTGGAGAGGTATAAAGGGCATTTCATTTCCAGATTGCTTCAACTCTGTTTTGTCTGGTCAATGGAAACTCTGCTGTAGCATGGGGTCTGAGTCATTCTTGGGAGTCTCCCTGTCTTGACACATCTCTTTTAATTAGAAATTCCATTCAGGACTTCAGAAAACTTGTTTTTAAAGTGCCTGGCTTCCCTGCCTCACTCCCACCTCCCCATAACAATACACCTTTATTGGGTTTCTTTTCTATTAGATTTATTTAAGGTCTCATGTTGAAATAATATTTATCTATTTTAAAGTCAATTTAAAACATATAGAACCAATTTGTGTTAACTTGGAATGGCAGCTATGGATTGGAGGCATTGAAAAGAAACTGATAGGGGTGTGAACAGCATTCTGAGGCAAAGCTAACAGAAAAGAGTAGGATAATCCAATAGATGTAGATGAATCATGGGCTGGCTGGAGCATTGAGGAGGTGATACTTATCATTTGATTCTGACAAGCCTTTTTGTGATAAGGTAAATTCTCATGGTTGCATAATCCAGTACCTGTCACTCATAGCAGCTTGGAAAAAGAGAATAAAACTGCTTGGTAATCTTACTTTTTTCTGAATGCATACACTCAGCTCTCCTAAGATGAATGTCTGCTGAAAAACGAGGGGGCTAATAAATACGCTGAGTTCCATTTTTCTCTGCTTTTGAAAAGGATTGCATGTATAGCATAGGGTAAATTTAGAGTTCTGGGGAATCGAGTTGATAATACTTTGTGCCACACAAGAAGCAAAAAAGGTGAGAAGCTGGAGGATAATTGATTCTCTTTTGTTCTGGAATCACCTGGGCTGTTCATTGCTATATGATATTTGTAACTTCTGCTTGTCTGTGGTGCACATCGAGAACTTGCTACCTTTTGCCATGTTGAACTCTCATGAATTAACATGACAAATGTAGAACACAAACTAAGACCTCTGAGTTCGTGTGCCTTAATGCCACCACCTGGGTTCAGCATGAAAAGAAAACCTCAAAACATCTTGCTGCTCTATTTGAGTATAGGTAAAAAGCACTGAGATCGATTTTTTAAAAATGTTCCTTAAAGATACCAATTTTCTCCTCATCTTCACTGATAACTCCTACATTTTATCATAACACTCACTGTAGAAAACACTCAGCCGAGATTGCTCGAGGAATAAGTGTTAAGGAAACCAAACTCCTAAACTCTGCTGCTGCAGAGTGATAGCTACGGATAAATGAGGCCCTTGGTATCTGGATGAATAGAAGTATTTTGTTGGTGGTGTTCTCCTGAGATGTAACTACTGATCCTCTTCCCTCCACAACTTTTTATTTTCTTCTTTCTTTTTTCTTTTCTTTTTTTTCTAATTTGGAGTAAGTTCACTGGCTCTCACTAAAGTTGGTGAGCTCTGTTATTTTCTTTGTGAATATTGTAAGTGGAGAGGAAAGTGAAATGAAGTGGGATCCGTTTGTGATTCTGTGAGGTTTCATTTTGGATGTGCATCAATTTTGGATGTGCATGTAATTTAATCACCACTGAGGTTAAAGTGAGGGATGCTTACTGGAGCATCTACTGAGGGATGCTTCAGGAGATGGGTCAGGGTTTCCTCCCTAACTTCTTTGTACTCTCAGTTGTCTTATCTGCAGAAAACAGTGTTTTGGGGTGGGTTCTTTTGGTCGTTTTTGGTTTCGTTTTTTGATTCCGTGTTTAGCTAAACTTGCCAGGTTCTTGATGAAGGTATGCCAGATAACACAAGGTACTACAAGGGGGAGAAAAAGTGCATTGTACAAGGAACATGATTGTTGCTGATCACTCAGCCAGAACAACCTAAGCCATAAGTTTTGTTTACGAGTTACAGCTAAGCATAGCTGTGAACATCAGGCATGTTACAGTAAACCACATAAGGAATTCCACAGGGTAATTTTAGTTAACAGGCGTGTTGCAGAGACTGTAATCTTCTTTCAGGAATTCTTGAAATAAAAATGAAAAAAAAAATGCACAAATTATTCAAGGAAAATTGTTTCCTCAGCTCTGGCTTTCGCATAATAAGGCAGCCTTTGCAGTTTGCAATGTTTTCCTGTATTTTCCATACAATAGAGAACTGAATTGCTACTCTGGATCAGTCTGTGTGACTGCTGTACAGCATTACATAAACCGAAGGCGAACTACCCCTAATCCTTACAGGATCCAATTCATAGGAAACATTTTCAAGTTCTGAAATCATTTAACCTTGCAGACTGGCATATAAGAGCGTATTGTGTAGCCCTGGAGTGTATTGTGTACACTTGCATAATATCCTTCCAAATCAGTTCCATGTAATACCCCAGGGACAGGTAAATTCTCAGTTCAGGCTTATGTTCTTAGAACAAAGCACTGACTTTGATTGACTTGGATTAATATGAGTGGTGAGTTGGAAGAAATTGCACATAGGCCAGCAGTGAAAAAATGTACTTTTTTTGTGTGACCCCTAAGATTGCCTTTCCCATTAATTTAAATTGAGACACAAACACAAAAATAAGCAAATGAAAAAACAAAGACAAAACCCAAACCTTTGCATGTTTGCAGTAAAAATTTAAAGAAATTGATGCATTTTGTATGAAGTTTGACTTGTTGGGCAGGCTGAAAGATGTATTTTTTTAATTCTATGGAAAATTTCTGCTAGAATACAGAAATTACTGATGTTCATGCAACACAGTCTTTGGATTTGGTGCGTCAAAGAAACAAAAATGTAGAAAATTACCTTTAAGCCAGGTGATTGATTTATTTGTGATTCATTTGGATACAAATGAGTCAGAAAAAGAAAAATTAGAAAGAAGAGCCACTCTATTACTATGTTTTCTATGTTAATGTGTAAGTATGAGAGTGGGATTATGTAGAAGGGAAGTTTAGCTGGTGGGAAGCTGCCTGGATGAGACACAATCCTGTTTTCTGTAGTTTGCTGCTCTTCCACCGACACCGCTGTTACTGTGTAGGATGAAGTGCTGATGTGCACTCAGCACTTTGGGGAAGACTGAGGAAAATCACACAGTCCCTGCCCTGAAGAGAACTGAGTGAAGCACAGGTTGTGCAGGACTTCTCTTATGAGAATGTTTTTAACTTGGCTTTGCTTTTAACTTTTCTAAGCCCTCCCACTTGGCCTGATGCTGCTTTATCCAGCTGAGACTGACAGTATCTCTTTGAACTACTCTTACTTAAAGATTTAGCCATTTATCCAGATGTGGTTAGAGGAAATATGGGGTTTCTTTCCTCTGTTAAAACCAATCAAACATTTATGTGCACTTCTTTGGCAGCTCCAGTTTCCCTGCTTTGGAGCAGACCTTTCAGGCTGAGACATTGACCATCTGAAAATCTGACTTTATTGCAGGTCTTCCAGAAGTTAAAACCTACCCATGCTCAGAAGATTGGCTACATTTTAATTTAAATAGCTGCTTAAAAATATTCCCCCTGAATTAACTGTGTTCAGGCTCAAACCATAAGGTCTGATTGCAGTTTTCTTTGGAATATGAAGGGAAAAAGGCAATTCATTGTCTCCCAGCCATTTAGTCTGAACCTTTTCAATCTCTCCTCACCATTGCTAGAGGAAGGGCTGGTTCTTGTGCTATGTCTCCAATTGCATGTGTGCTTAGATAATTTAATGAAAATTACAGAAAAGTATGTCATAGCAGCAAAAGTTACTGTTTGTAAGTATTTTCTGGAAATACATGGAAGGACTGGATAGGAGACCTAGTTATGAAATTTTTATATTGTGCTAATGTGCAAATATCTGAATGACTTAGTGAACCATTCTGGATCTTTCTAGGAAATAATAAATTCTAAATTAGATCTGACTGACATAATTGTACTCCAAGATTTAACAGAAAATCCCTGTTCTCTGGAAAATCTAAAAGAAACAAGTGATTTGGGGACCCAAGTTGGTTCAAACTCTTTCTGCCTGAAATTGGAATAATTTTTGATATTTGTGAAAACATTCCAGTAAAAATCTAGAGAGAGGAAGGACAAGACCCTTGAAAATTAGAGCGACAAACTTTTTTCTAGATAGCAGTGGGGAAAAGCAGTGTCTTATACTTAAATTTTCAGACTGGTGCAAAATTTGTCAATTAATAACTCCTAGAGGGCCTGACTGAGCAGCAGATCTTTACATATATGAAATGTTCAAAGCTGCTGAAATGGTCTTAATAATTCCTGCAAGGAGGCCATGTGTGTACAGGAGGTGAGACTGGAGGTTTTGTGGATCTGATTAGAGACAGGGAGCTTTAAGCTCTTATTTAACAGCTAAAAACCAAAGCGTTGAAAACTACTGTGGTCTTCAGAGCTGAGCACTGGATGAGAAAAAAGTAACATTTTATAGAAGACTTAGTTAAAAAGAAGAAACAACAGCCTCCCACCAAACAGTTTATCCCAAGCGTTACATTCCAGCTGTTCTGCATTTATGTTCTTGCTGTCTTTATTTGAGCTAACAACTTTCAAAAGAATAAACCTTTTTCTTGAGTGTTGTTTTAGCATCACAGAATATCCTGAGTTGGAAGGGACCTGTGAGAACTGTTGAGTCCAGCTCCTCACTCCACAAAGGGCAAGTAAAGTGAATAAGACAGGAATGGGAGTGAAGGCACGAATTTATTGTGAGCAAGGAATACAATTGCTCTCCAAAAGCTCAGTTTACTGTTGCTATTCCTTTTTTCTGCTATCAAAGCTGAAAGGCAATAACAGAATGTAGATCTTATGCAAGTTTAAAAGTATGCAGTAAAACCATGTCAAGAATGGGATTTTTTTTGGTGGGGGTAGGGAGTGTGCAAAGGATGCATATAGATTTACATTAAAGATCACACAGGAGTTGAGGAAGTGAAATTTGTATGACCCTGAAATACAGATCTTTTATTGTTATCTACAAAGCTACAAAGTTGACAGGATTGGAGACTGTGGTTTAAACATGATGTTGTAGGAGACCTTGGTGTGCCATGTTTTGTTTCAGCAGGACATTAAATGCTCCATTTGCTTTGTATGGAGAAATTCCTGCTGATTTAATTTGATCTAATTGCAGTCTTAAAGAAATGTTATAAGAATAATTGTTTGTTTTCTTTACAATTGCTTTAGCTTACTCATTTAGCCGTAAGCATTTCATTCAGTTGTAGACACCAGAGGATTGATACAGATTTTAGTGGGACAGATTTGCATCTAGATAGGACAGTGCAAACTGCAAGGGCAACTGTGCCACAGGGATGGTTAATTTTAGAGGAGGGACAATAGCAGACCTTCTTTGTGGAAAACATTGCAAATTCCACACAATCACGTGAAAACTGCTTCTCAGCAGACTTGAAGATATCAGATAAGTCAACTGAGCCCAGGCTGCTATCTTTATCTGTGTACTATCCCATTTTCAAAAATTATTTGTGTTATTTTAGAGCCTCTTATTAAATTCCAGGTCTTTGAAGAAGTCCCTTACTTCTCTGCTTCATTTTTCACCTGAATTTTAAATTTAGGTACACCTCTCTGTGTTAAAAATGCCAAGCTGCTTAAGAAATGGTTGCAGGATTATGGATGGCATTAAGAGTTTTCTGACAGTATCTAACATCACAGCATTGTTTGTGCTATTGAATAAGACTGAAACATGACCAGCGGTGCTTTGACAAAGGAATGATTGAAATTAAAATCCATCTTTACCCTCAGTAGTTCTATTGTGCTTTTTTCTATTTATAGTTGAAAGGTGGAGTTTTTTTAGATTGATTTATATAGGCAGGTTGGACAAGTTGCATGTTTCTGTGCAGTGATTCGATAAACATCAACTGAAGGAAGAATTTTCAGAGTCTGATTTCCTCCATGACTGTCCAGGCACACTTAGCAAAAGCATTACAGATGGAGATCCAGCTAAACTTTTTAAAAGGCCATGGCATAAAGAAGTCTGCATTAATACAGAGTTTTCATTTCATGGTGGATGTAGGAGTGGCACTAAAACTCTTATTGAAAAATATAGGTTAATCCCACATGGTGGTTTTGGGCAGAGAGTATTCCTTATTCCTGTCCTCCAGACATCTAGGATGGGTTGATTTCAGGACTTGCCATTTTTGAGACTTTAGCCAGACATTGTTTGTTCTTTGTTTAATTTCTGGCACACATTATAAACATGAATTGCCAAACCTCCTGTCCACTGCTATTTGTAGATGGTTTAAGACTGGTCAGGGTATTGGAGAAACAGATTTTTAAAACATTTGATGACTTGCTGGAGTAACTGAGGAGGAGGAGTATTTTCTGTGTACAGAGGCCTCAGTAGTGAACTTTTTGGCACATTTTATGTTTTATTGCTGTGAATTTATACACCTTTACATAATGTACTCCAACCAGAGTTGTGAAGAGGTAGAATTATAATTTAGTAAGAAAGCCAACTTTCTATAAAAACTCTGATTTCTGGTAGGTGAACCACTGAATTTATTTTCACTTTTGTTTTGGTGAAACAAAACACTTTTTTCCCCCCACTTTTTTAGGGTTTTGTTTCTGTTTCAAATCTTGCAGGAGGAAGAATATTTTTTTGTCACTGAGAAGACAGGTTAAAAAACAATTGAAAAAAATTTTCATGAAACACTTTGTTTTCTTTGTTTTCTCCAAATTTCAGATTAATACTTTTTTTGGAGGTACATTTCTGTAATATAGTTAAATTTATACTGAAGGAATTACTAGAAATTCTAAATAAAATGAAATATACGATAAAAGCAAACTTTGTGAGGTTTTCAAAACATTTACTTTATGTATTTCAGAAAACAAAACTTACCATTTAAACTCTTGTAAATCCTTTTTGTCTGAAATAAAGTAATATCATTTTGGAGCTTAATGTATGTTTCAAGCAATAGCTAGAACAAAAAGCCTGTCCCTAAGTAATCAGGGAAGGAACTCAGAGGATAATGCAATTTGAGCCTCTTACATAGGTTTTTTCTTGATCAGAGAATTAGCACTGCCCATGCAATGACGACACAGATTGAGCTGTGTTTTTCCTATTACTTAACCAGTACAAATACATTCAAATACGTTTATGTCTCTGGGTACCTGAGCTACTCCGTATCCTCTGAGTTTGTGCAAACTGGCCGCATATTTATAACATTTTCGTAGTAACCATTTAAATGCAAATAAGGATAAATGATGCAGATTCTGGTGAAGCCTCCTGGCTTTTTTTGTGAATAAACCTAGTAGGGCCCAGTTGACATTTAAAACTCTTCATCACAGTAGGTCAAGTAGTGAAATATAATCCATGCTGAATTCTGAGAGACAAATAAACACCTTAATTATAGTAACAATAATAGAAATTTCAGCTGTAACTAAATCTTGTTGTTGCTACTCATCTCTAAAATAAATGTTTTTATTTTGTCTGTACAGTAATGTGCTTCAGCAGAGAAAATTGATGTAGTTGTGTAGTAAACTGTCTGCAAAATGCTGCCAGGCTGTGGTTTACAGCATGAGCAAATAGACTGTGTTTCTATTTGTGCACCAGGCAAATCACTGAAAGTGCAGCTTCAGTTTGTTATCTCTGTAACACTTTAATTTTTGTGGTACAGATACCTAGGCTTTTTTAAGGCCTAATTAGAGGAAGAGAGTTAATGAAAAATAGTGTATTCTCTGCAGTGCAGTTGGTCATTCACTTCTCATTGCATGTCTCAGTTTGCACTTGAGAAATCTTAAGCAGATCCAAAGCAGCAAACCACTTCTGTGCATCATCTCCTGCCAGCTGTGCTGGGTTGGAGCACCAAACTACAGGCTATTCAGGGGCTGTCAAGTTGTGCAATTTATCTGTAGGACAGATGCTGAATACTCCACCTCAATGCCAAGTGGTAGCTCCATTTTTTTCTGGCTGACAGATTTTGTTGCCTTAAAACAAGGCACCAAGAGGAAATACTATTTTTGCTCTAGTGCCTTTACTTTTCCTTGCATCTTTCTCCTCTCTGTAAAGTGGGAAAATTTAAATTGCATGCCTTACTTTGATTTGGAGGAAAGGAGGGAAGAGAGGAGAAGGGAAGGATTTTTAGTTGAAGCCAAATAATAATTTTGGTGATTGCAGAGCGAGTTTGACCCTAGAGAGTCTGTGTGTTTGCTTGCACAGCAGTTGGTGTCTCCCACTGCCTGGAGGTGGAGAACAAATCCTGACGGTGCAGGCCAGCGTGGGTGCTCCAGGGAGCTGGGCTGGGAAGGTCTGCATGGCAGCCACTGTGCATCAGCATCGCAGATAACTGCATTTGCTAACACCTGATTGCCAAGACATCCTTGGTGCTGCATTGCCCCTGAGGCACCAGAGCAAAGTTTGGTCATTCTGTCTAATCTGTGGATCTGCTGAGACTGTGTCAGATCCTAATTCTGTTCAAACATGCAGATGAAGGCAAATCGGGAAGGGACTGGACCCAGGTTCTAGTGTTGGCAGCTGTAATAACCATTACTGTTGCTTTGAGAATGATTCTAACAGGAATATTTTGTCTGATATACTGAAAATCCATGGATTCATGTGAATGCCTTCAGAATCCATACTGACTTGGAAGATCTGCAGCGCATGAATCCATAACCTCATCTTCTCCCCCAGCTATCACACTAAAACTGCACCACAACTTCCAGAAACCCAGAACCCAAAAGTGGACTGAGCAGGTTATCAGCCACATGCGTATTCCACATGAGTCATATTTTTTCAGGGTAGAGTGGAATATCTTCTCTCTGAGAGGAGAGCTCTTCAATCTTTCCTCTTGTAAGAGTGAAAAAGCCAAGGGTTGTTGTGATATCAAGGCAATACAGCTGTAATGTGAGAGTGGGGTTCTTTTCTCAGAATCTGCAGAACACCTGACTGAGCTGCAATAATCAGATCTTCATCACTGGTGCTGCTTGTGGCTTGACCTTATGCCAGACTCAAGCAGGAAATCATATTTTCACAAATAAGATAAATAGCAAATTTGATGTGGAGAAGAAATTGGGAAAGAATAAATATGGAAACATAGGGTTTTATAAAATAATTCTTCACAGTTTAAATATATCAGGTTTTGGAGACTTGTTGTTATAATTAAAACAAACAAGGAAACATAAAAGGCAGAAAACTATTTGGCTTTGCAATGCATGATAGTGGAAAAGGTCCTCAGCCCAAAAATCCAGCAGGGAATATAAATGATTGATGGTAAAAGCTTAGATCATCCACTTTAAGTGTGATTGACAGATAATGTTCCTGGCAAACATCTGGAATTCATCAAGCTGGGAATGAGAAATGCAAAGTACTGACAAACAAATGGCCATCTGCATTTCTCTAGGTTTTTAATCTTTCTTCAGAGGTAAGGTGAAATATATAAAGCCTGGAGTTATATGTAAAAAGAGGCTTTTGGCTCAAGTTCCCTAATGCAGCCATTGGACTTTACCAGCCACCTTCTAACTCAGAAGTATCACCATACCCTTCTTGCTTTCTAATTACAGATGGTTTTGATAAAACACCCACTTAATCTCCCCCCCCCCGCCTTTTTTTTTAAATTCCTTTTTCCACAGTGATTGATCTTACTTTCTGGAGAACATATAGACAAAGGGAGATGGTATGCAATTCCTTATTATGCATAAGAAGCCAATTGTTCTAATGCAGTGCAGGTAATCCTGGGTGGAATTTTAATTTCTTCTTGCTATATAGATTTCTACTGCTGCTTTCCCTCCTCATTCTTCTATAAATGTCAAACTTTTTTTTAGAATCTGACAATCAAATTTAATACTTTTGGTATGCATCATTTAGAAAATGGACTTGACAGAAATAAAGCACTGAGGTACTTGCATGTGCCTTGCTTTGGAAACTGATATACAGTGTAGGGTTCATTTTCTACTAGATCACTGGCTGTTAACTTCAAGGGAGTTTTTAAATGGAAGAAAAGAGTACAGCTTCTTTGGGTTTTTTAGTTTCTTTCTTAAAAACAGAGGCTTCTGGGATCTGACTCAGTGGTTCATGTGTTGATTTTCTCAGGTTTGGCTCAGCAGGCTGAGAACAGACTCATCTCCTCCCTGTGCTGCCCTTGCCATTAATGGGAGGTGCCTCGCTGGGGCAGCAGGACACTGCAGGAGGGAGATTTTTTTTGAGGGAAAAGTTACAAATAGCGAAAGGCAACTGTGGTTGCTGCCACAGGTGAAGGACGCAGTTGTGTCTTTTTGTGTTATGTGAAAAGCAGAATTAAATTTGAAAAGGAGTAAGCCATAACTAACTTCTGTTGTATGTCTTCTGAGATAGGCACAACAGCACCATGCTGTTTGTCTTTGCATTGTACTAATTATTCATCATGTTACCGTGGGGCAGTAACATAATTATTGTAATTTTAAGGTAGGGAAACTTGTCTGGAGATGTTAAGCAAAACACTTAGAAATGAGCTAGAACTCCTCTCCCTTGTGTTTGGACTACCAGCTCTAACTGTTGCTCATCAGTGATGGCACAATTCAATGCTTGATAGATTCCAGAGCGTTAATTAAAACAGTTGTTTAGCTAATTGCCTGGAAGATTGTGAGTAAAAACATATTTATTCCAAAGGCAAACAATCCATTTTTACCCAGTGAAGCATATCAGTTTTTATGGAACATAAAAATTGTTTCATTTCAATTTTAAATATATTGTGTGTTTGTCTGTCTAAAAGCCTTGTAGATGATGATCTGTTTAAAGTGCATGGAAGCTTTTTTTCTTTAGCCGTTTTTAATGTATCTACTAAAAAAACACATACAAATAACTGAAAGTGTGAAAAGTCATTTCTGTTAAATGAAAGTTGTTTACTGTGCAGGGCTGTGGGGCTGCCACCATGCTTGTTGATATGAAGCTTTTGTACTGTTTCCAGATGTTGGCATTCTCCTATGTAGGGAGACTAGAGGTGGAAGAAAAGTTATCATTATCGTGTCTTTGCCTAATTTTGTGAGGGGAAAAACAGGCAAACAGAACAGGTGGTTTTAGTGTATATTTAAAATTAAACTAAAGTCCAGAGTGATCTGAACTGGTCCATTCCATGGGAGGTGGATGGCATAGGGCTTCAATGTAAGACTAGGAGCACATTAATGTTAATGACAGCTTATTGCACTTCAGGGTAGTTTACCGTCAAGCTGATAGCTTCTTCTCAAAGAGAAAATGCTTATCATCTAGTGGAAGAGATTAGGTAAGGGTGGCAGTACAGCTGTAGGGCTGAGATGGGAATTCTGAATCTGATTTAGACGTTTTCTTGAGCTCTTTACTCATGATAGTTCTCTTGACTTTCATATAGGCTTTCAAAAATGACTATTTTTTTAGGGAAGGAAATCTAAAAGGGCCTGGGTGAAGGCAGTAAACTAATAATATATTTTGATGCTTTGGATTTAAGAATTGCTACGGGCAAGGTGTTACTTATAAGACAAGGGACCATTCCTACCACAACTTGATAGATGTGAATGTATTTCCATGTTGTTTGTCTTAAGAGAGATGTGCAGTGGTGATATAGCACAGCAGAAGGTCGAGAGGAAAACATATTTCCAAACAAGACCAGAATAGCTTTTCATTATCAAGGGTAACAGCTAAGTATTCTTTTTTGGTTAGGATTATGTATTAGAAAACAGAGAAAAAAAGACCATTACTCCTGTAAATGAATTTGTACCTTTCTCCTACACACTCCCTATTGCGCCCAGTCTGAGCTGGGGTGTAACCAATGAAAAATTCTGACTGGGGGCTGCTCCTCAGCTAGATTTTGGTGTACATGCCCTGAGTTGTAGAACCCTGACTGGTGCAAATGCCCTCACTGGAGTATTCCACAGCAGAGATTTCACTGGCTGCCCCAAGCTCATAAAGATATGCACGTGGGAAGGGTGTGAAGAAATGGTTGTTTTCTTCCTTCCAATGTGAAACATCTAAATATTTATGTCTTGCTATAGTTATGTTGGGGATAACTAATCTGTACTCTTCTTGGTTGGGACTCTGTTTAGTTGCAGTCTGTAACTGCACTGATGTGTTATACAAGATGGTTTTATTGACACAACAGTGGGTAATTGTTAGCCAGATTAGGAAAACTCAACAACACAGATGTAAGAAACAAATGATTTGCGTGACAGTTAAAAGGAGAAAGGGATAATTTCTTTGAGAGGGATCAGAAGAGAACATGAACCAAGAATGAACCACTTATCTTGATTTTTAAAGAAAAACCTTTATTGATGTTTAAAGGGGACTTGTCACATGGAACACTTTCTAATTATGATTTATTCTTATGAAGTTTTGCTAGGCTGTTGTAATTAAGAAAAAGATAATGGAAAAACTTACTTATTAAATATTTCAAAGCTTTTTTTCAGATAATTTATTTTTTCTGAGAACAAAAATAGAAGGAACTTGACTGCATGCCTGAGATGTCTGTTCTTATAGTGCTGTTATTGAAAGCAATGCTGTTGCTTTTTCATAGGCAAAGGAGACGTTTTTGGTGATGTGTTCTGGAAGGAGTCGACCCTTGCCCAGTCCTGTGCTAATGTAAGAGCTTTGACTTACTGTGATCTTCATGTGATTAAAAGAGATGCCTTGCAGAAAGTACTGGAGTTCTACACAGCCTTTTCACACTCCTTCTCTAGAAATCTCATTTTGACTTACAACTTGAGAAAAAGGGTAAGTAGCTGTGATTTTAACATACATCATGCAAATGATCTCACTTTTAAGGACTGTCTGTATGAAAAAACTGAATTGCATGAATTCTGGCATTTTTCGTGGACGCTTTCTATAAGATGACTTTTCAGAGCTTGCCTAAGAGACACTGCTAGCATGTGGAGTCGAAAGGCTATAAGTATTTATTCCAGTGGTAGCTTTATAAGGAGCTAGACTGTGTGTATGTGAAAGTATTATACATTTCTAGGAAGTAGACAGGTTCCAGCATATATGGAAACTGTCATGCACTTGTGATAAACAATGTTCGCTACTTAATGCAACTTCAGTTTGTAAAGCAGCTAAAAATGTTTTAGGGGTGTTGCCTGAAATCACAAGCAAAATAACAGGAAAGCTATAAAATCTAATACATGGAACAAAAGTCAAGTACCATAATCACAATGGAAAAGTAATATGAACATGACATTCTATCAAGCATTGTTTCTTTTCTTATAAATCACATTTTGGAATTACTTTGCTTATCTATAATATTTCCATTGATTTTTTGGTTCTTTCCATTCCTTGCTGTATGCCAGTTCAAGTTATTTTGTCAGATGCAAGTAATCATAATCTAATAGCCCAGTTTAAATCCTCTGTGTAATCTTCAGTGAACAACCTCTGCAGAAATTTATTAAAACTGTAGTAGGTATAATACAGACGATATGATTTTATGATGCGAGGTAAAAGACAATAATATTACATTGAAAAGAAATACATTAAAGAACCTATACTTGCTTTATAAGGGTATTTGAGATCAGCTAAAGAAATATGTTTGATAGGAGATTGTTTGGTTCCTAAAATTGGTTCTCCATAGTAACTTCCAGGTTCCAAGTAAGTCCTAGATAATTAGACCTAAAAAAAATAGAAATATTTTAATCTTTTAAATCTGTTTTGTAAAGTTAGACTTTACAACTAGATATTTAAAAAGATATTTTATTTTTCATATATAGATTTGGAATACTGAAATTAAAGTAGTGTGATGATATTTTCTGTCTGCATATGTTATCAGTGTCAAAGAATTCAGCTTTTTAGTGTTGGATGAAGAAGAATGTGTTATCCACACTTTGGTGAAATAAATCAAAGCTCTGGTAGAAAATTGATGTAATTAAAAACTAAGAAGAAAATTTATACTTGGAGATTTCCTCATAAGACTTCTTTTTCAAATGAAGGTACACAGCTGCAAGCATATTAAGAGATATGTCCTTTTAATAAACAACTCCTTACCTGATGTTAGTTAATGTAGGAAATAAAATAAATGAAAGAATTTGACATTGATACCACCTAAAGAATCAATATCACTGACTGACATGTTTTATAATTAACTCCATGGGTAGCGTAGTGAGATGCTCTCACAATGTATAACTACTTTGTTTCTTTTTTAACATCTTTAGAAATAGCAAGCCATGAGGCATAGAAGGACCAACTTTCAGAAAGCTCATAGTAATGCTAGCAGAATCACATAATTTTGGATCTGCTCTTAGCCAGAAGCCCCAATTTTAGAATCAAGTACCTACTCCAGAAAAGACACTGTCCCTCCATGTTTATCAGCTTTGCTTTTCCCAGCCCAGGTTACAGAACATTATTTAACTGTAGTGTTACAACTCCTGTGCTGTCAATTTTCTACACAAAATGTTCCTAATAAAAATGTACATCTTATGATAGCAATTTCCATCCAGTTATTCAAATAATTGGATTTTAATTGAGTTGCAGTCAGCAGAAAAGTGGCATTGATTGATAAGGAAGCGAGAGTTTGATGGTTCTAGGTTAACAGACTGTAACGTTATTTATTTTATTAAGAGAAGGCTGATTGCAATCAGAATGCAAATGTTAAATAATGTGAATAATATATGCTCTTGGAAATGCATGGAAGGTACAATACTTCAGAGATTTGAGGTAATGCACATTAAAAGGCAACTTTTTAGAGTTTAGAATTTAGTCTGGTTTAAATATCTGTGATCTTTTTTATAGAAGTAGATCCCCAGCCTGTCGCTTCTAACACTTCTCTGGTCTATTTCTGCAAATGGAATTTTGTAGAGTTAAGAAGAACTGGTACCTTCTGTTAGTTACATTTGTGATGTATTGCAGAGCTTTTGGAGTATAAATACCAGAATTACACTTTTCATTTCAATAAACAGTTTCATCTCTGACTCCAAAAGTGTTCAACTGGTTGAAATGTAGATACTGTATATTCATCCCAAATATATTCATACAGATTCCAAATACAGGAAAAAGAAGCTTTGGGGATTTTTTTTTTTTTCAGAAGGATCTCATATTTTTCAACTTGGTTATTCCTCTGAGGTGTCCCCATCTTCAGGGTGCATGTCCCTTCACTTGGCCATGGTACTGAGTCTCCCTACACAGTGCAAGCTGCTTCGTAGCCAAGTTTCACTCAGCTGAATTGAGCTTTAGCACTGGTCTGTTTTTTCACCATGGTCACATATTCCTTGGCTGCTGGGTCCCCTCTGGGACTCCCTGTCCCAGGCCTTTCAGTGCCAGGAATGTTGACTCCATTACTGGGTCTGGAGCCACGTGCTGGTGGCTGTGACAGAAATGAGCAGATGTACAGGTGCACTGGAAGGTACCAAAACTGGTCAAGTGGTCTTGACCTCAGCTAAACCTAGAGCTGGATTTAGGTGAAGTTAAAAGCAGCATTCCTTGTGCTGTTCTTCCTGCTTATCTTGAATGTGGTTTGAGCTGAGCTGGAAGGGCAGGACACCTCTGGTCCATGTATCCCATTTATGCCTTCTGTAAAACAGGGCTGCAGGTATAAAATGCTGCTGCCTGTGATGTCTAAGGACTTTGTGGCTGAGGGAAAAGTTCCCAGTGCTCTGTGCCTGGCATGTCATTATTGTCCCTGCCTGTGCTGTGAAAGCAGTTTTCTTTCATGCACTTTCTCAACAAATGCCAGTGAAATACCCTCTTTTCTAAAAGTGTCAGCTTGCTGTCAGGTGATTTCCTGAGCAGTTTCCTCAAGTGACTAAAATCCCTCCTGAAGTTGTTAGCTGTCTAGTTACCTCAGACTGGAGCTCAGACTTAGGAAACTTTTTATTTTTCCTAAAGGAGAGAAAGTAGACCTTTAATTAATTCCTTGTGCTGCCAGTCATTGAAATTTTCATCTAAGTGGGAACAGGGGGAGAATCATCTGCTGCATCCCTCTTTCCACCATCCTAAGAAACTGAACCTGCAGTCTTGTGGCTGCAGGTGTCTCTGTATTTTGGACTTGAGGAAGCTGATAGAGGCTTTTTTCAGAGCAATACCTGCTGTAACAATGTTGTGAAATCAAAGCAGGTTAACTTGATGGAATCTCAGAGAGAAAACAGAGTGCAGACACTGGGGATATTGTGGGATAGTTAAGTGACAGACTCACCCTCAGGGAGGGTATGCTAGACAAAAGAAATACTGCAAGTTGGGAGGATTCAGAGGCTGGATGGAGATCTGGTTTCTCCCACAAAATATTGAGACACTTCTGGCTTTCCAGACTGGACATCGTTGCCCCAGGCTGGTAGAAGCATCATAAGAGAAAAGCCTGCTTTGATAGCTACCTGTCCTTGTCTTTGGCTTGTGATGGGGTGCAAGTTTGCTGGCACCTTCTTTAGAAATGGGAAAGGCCTTTGCAAATGTTCTGGCTTTGGCAGTTGCTTCTTTCCATGTGTATGAGCTTTGTGAGCAATATTAACTTAGGCTGGGTTGTACCACAGTGGATTTGCTCGTTTCATTCTGCTGCAGCCATAAATGATGTTATAGCTCAAATGACTGCTCACACTACATAAAAGGGAGAATTCTTATGCATAATTTATTAAGCTGAGATTTCTCTGGTAAGCCATTTTAGCCTGGATAGAGATTAAATGACTAATTCTGAATACTTTGGAGTGTCATGATAGAAAGCACAAGTAGCTTTCCCAGAAGCTGAAATTTGTATCCTGATATAAAAGAAGGAAACGCAGTAGGATCTAGGTATGTTACTGGGATTTTGTTAGAGTGAAAGAAGTGGCAAAGAACGTTCTGCATTTTTACAAATTAGACATGATTTAGTGAGTTAGAGCCAAAGCTCCTAGTCAGAAGATACTTCTTGAGAGAGCAGTGATTGTAACAGAATAGTCTCTCTCCTTGGCAGTGTAAGATTACTTGCTTTTGCACATCTGTGTTTATTCTATGGTATTCCAACTGTGCCACTGGACAGGACTCCCAACATCTCTTTCAAAAAGCAATTTTAAATGGTAATTGTGCTTTCCTTTTCAGCATTAGCTTAATCTTTCTTCTTTTGATAGTGTAAGCTCTAACTAGAGAGAGAACCTCTCTCAAGTCATACATTTCAGCTCGGAGTGCCTCAAGCCCTGACTTTAAATCTCAGGGGGTGTTGGCAGCAGTTTGTTTTCAGAGAGGCAGTCCATGGCCTTATATTCTGCCTTCCCACATGACAGGTTTTAAAATTCTTTTTCATGATAGAGATTCAAAATGGTATCCCAGAATTCTTTCTGATACACAAAAGCCTGAATTGCTGGAAGGTTTTAACAAAGCTTTCTTACACTGAGAAGAGAAAGGTTTTAATTTTAGAATATTGTCCCATTTGATGATGGATTTCACAATGGTCAAACTGACAGCCTGCTTCTTTCCGCTGTGTTCGTACCCACCAAAACAATCCCATAAGTCCTGTGGGAAGAGGATTTTGATGTTTGACTGGCATGCATCTTACAGCACTGAAAATCGAGGACATTGGACATGACTGAGATGTCTGGAAGGGCCTGTGGCTTGGGAATTATGCCAAATTAGCTGTCCAGGAGGCAAAGTTGTCAATTTCCAAAAAAAACCTGTCCAAATGTAAATAAACAGTTTAGTACTGTGTTCTTTCCCATGCTGCTTTTTAAAGTTCAGGGAGTTGGATGCTCTTGTATTCACAGTTTCTCCATGTCAGTCTAAACAAAAGGTATTTTATTCTGTTTCATCACTGGTAGATTCCATAATGCATTTTTGCATCTTTTCTCTGGCCTTCGACATCTTAACTTCTGTCTGTCTCTAACAGAGAACTGTTTAGCTTGCCCACAGATTTTTGGGTAAATTGGTTTTACACTCTGTACTGAAAAGTGCTCCGGGGCGTGCTGTGTGTACATCTTCTGTGGAGGATTTTAATGCTATGTCTGTCAATGAGTTGAAGCCTTATGCTCCCAGGAGGACGTGCCTTTGGATTTCTTCCTTCTCCTCCTCTGTAGTTTGTTGGACCCCTCCAGGTAAAGCCTTAACACCCACATTTGGAGAGGATTTGACAAACTGCAAGCATTTAATGTTCATACACCTAGAGTGATTGTTGAAATATATGATTGTGTTCAAGCCAAAGCAGTTCCATTACCTTTCAGCCGCATCATCTTAAATTTCTTTTCCAAAACTTCCAAATTCTAAACTTATTTCTGTTCTATTTAATGCATATGTCCTAAAGCCTCTAGGCGCCAGTGCTTATGGAGGGGAAGATCTAGCTACAGACAAATAGTTAACATAGTGGAGATGTATATGTACAATAGAAAACATAATTAACTAAGAAGTTCTAAGACACTGTAGTGGGTGGACCTTGGCTGGTTCCAGGTGCCCACCAAGCCTCTCTATCACTTCCCCCTTCTCAACAGGACAGAGGGAGAAAAATAAGATGAAAAACTTGTGGGTTGAAATGAGGACAAGGAGATCACTTACCAGTCACCATCATGGGCAAAACAAACCTGACTGAAGGAAATTAATTTAATTTATTACCAATTAATCAGAGTAGGATAACAACAAATAAGAAAAAATTGCAGAAAAACACTTTCCACCCATCCCCTCCCTTCTTCCCAGTTACAAATTCACCCCCAAGTCTTCTATCTCCTTCCCCTGAGCAGTGCAGGGAGGTGGGGAATGGGGGTTGTGGTCAGTTTGTAACACTTGTTCTCTGCCATTCCCTTCTCTTCGCACTCTTCCCCTGCTCCAGCGTGAGGTCCCTCCAACGGGAGACAATCCTTCACAAACTTGTCTGATGTGGGTCCTTCCCACAGGCAGCAGTTCTTCAGCAGCAGGCTGCTCCCAGGGCTGGTCTCCTGGGGAGCCACAGATCCTGGCCAGAGGAGCTGCTGCTTCCAAGGCCCCCCTCAGTGGCCTGCAGGTGGATATCTGCTCCACCGTGGGCTTCCATGAGCTGGAGGGGGACAACCTGCATCTCCACAGTCTCCGCCATGGTTCTCACCATGGGCTGCAGGAAAATCTCTGCTCCAGCCCTTGGAGTACCTCCTCCCCCTCCTCCTTCTCTGACCTTGTGTCTGCAGAGTTTCTTTCACATATTCTCACTTCTCTCTCTCGCCTGCTGTAGTGCAGTGTTTTTCACTCTTCCCTAAATCCATTTCCACAGAGGTGCTGCTGCCACTGCTGATGGGCTCCACTCTCGCCTGTGGTGGGTCTGTCTTGGGGTGAACCAGAACTCGCTCTGTCCTACACGGGGACAGGTTCTGGTGCCTTTTCACAGGAGCCAGCTCTGCAGCCTGTCTGCTGTCAAACCCTTGCCGCATAAACCCAAAACAGATGACAAAACTGTTCTGTTGGTTTTACTCCCTACGTGATGTATTTTCATATAAATTTTAGCTGTGGCTTAGATAAAGCTCTGTGGGTAAGTAGCAAAATGCTTCTTTAGAATGCTCTTACATGACTAATCCCTTCTAAACTGATTTAATGAATTCATCACATGTTTGAGATGCCTTCTGCTACTATGAATAATGAGTAATTTTCATACATTTAGGTGCTGTAGTATAATGTCTGTATAACTGTTAAAGGAGAAACTTGGTATACCACACAAAACACGTGTTTCCTCATGGAAATATTAAGTTATTGAAATTCTGATAGGCCATTCACTAGAAAATCCCATTAAAAGCAACATAGTCATCAACAGGTATTAATAATCATCAATAAAATTGATGGAGAGCTGGTAAGGGTGAAATTTGAATTACAATTCACCTTAAAATGGAAGAATATGATTCTTTTATGAAGCTGACATTAAAACCATAACTGCCTTGAAGTACCTTCAGTAAGAGAATATTTCCTATTCTATGCTATTGTAGATTTATAGATTTTCCCATGCTGGTCATTAAATACTTAATTACCATTTGCATTGTGATCACTGAATTAGGAAGCGAATTTGTGCAAGACTGAATTTATAAACTCAGAATTTTGGCTATTTCACAATGTGTTTTCTAAGTATGGAAAACTATGACAATGTTATGTCAATAAAGACATCCCAATTATATGTCACTACTTGAAAGAAAAATGCAGTAAAGGGAATGAGTTCTGGTCAACCAGAAATTGAGGTTAAGCGCTTCGTTCGTCAATCCAGAAACAGAATTGATGCTTTGTTTGTTTTATCACCTTTTGAGGAGACCTGCTTGAATGGCTCTTGAAAGGTTTTTTTTTTCCTCAGTGACCCATAAAATACTCAGCTTTAAATATAAAAGAAAAAAAAAAAATTCTGCCCTTTTTGAAATATGTAGAGTGTTCATAAAGTCTTTCCATATGTGGGAAAGCTGTTCTGAGTAGATGAAAACTTAACAAGGTTGATGGTGAATTGAAATAAAATTTGGCTGTATACTCTTAATCCTTAAAAATAGACACATTTGGCTTTTGTGAAGATATTCTCAGGTGATTAATAGAAAGTTGATATTAGAAAAGGGTTTCATCTCATTTTAACATGCACAACCACCCACACCAGCTTGTTTATCCCAACAGAACAAAATACATTACTTTGATTTTTACCCTCCTCCACCCACGTAGACTAAAGCGTAGCAGTCATTTTAATACAGAGAAAGGTTATTCAGAGTGAATGAGGATTCCCCAGAATAGCTCCCCCAAGCCTTTTTAAAATAGAAAATGAATTTCCTGGGAACTGAGGAAGTTCTAAATGTTGGCCCACCACCAGGGACAGAAGACGATAATCGAAAAGACAGTGTAGCTGCTCTTTCACAGTCTGGGAATCTAGTCTTCCTTGTGAAAACAGTGGAATTCTTGCTAGTATTTTTACAGTAGGGAAGATTAATCCCAAATTTAAACTCATGGTTTTTCTTTTAACCTCCATGTGTTGATTTAGAGAAATAGAAGTGTAATATATGTGTAGTCTGTCTGTGTGGTGTGTTCAGTACGTGTGTGGCACTCCACCACCTGCTCACAGTCAAGTGTAATGAGGTCCTTAGTCCAGTTCTGCACCAGGCTTGCAAAAAGGGGACATTCCTGGGGAATTCAGAGTTCCTCCCCTTTCTCCGAAGCAATCTTCCACTTACCATGACTGAGTGGCCAGAGTTTGAAAATCTCTCTGTATTTCTAAGTAAAAAATTAAGATATGGGGGTTTTTTTGGTGCCTGCCGTCTCTGTCTGTGTGTATGTGTGTGTGTATATATATATGTGTGTGTGTGAGTATGTATATATATATATACACATATGTGTATGTATGTATATATATATTTATATATGTATGTACAGTGATTGGCTTATTGCTGAAACTTTCAATAATTCCAGTGTCGCACACTCTTTCTAATATATTCATGCTGTTACGCAGGCTTTTTTTGCATGCGTGTGCCATGTTCTATCATATATTATAATTGCACTAATTATGTCAATGCCTTGGTAACGTCTCTGGCCTGCTGGTTTTACTTTTTGGTGTAACCTGGTGCTTCACTGTGGAGCACTACTGACCAAGCAAAACACAGAACAGTGACTTAATACTCTCCTGTATATTTTTTTTTCTAAAAATGATCTTTCTGGTCCAGGAAGCAGCTGGGTTCAGGACAAACTTATTAAAAGGAAATAATGTCCTGGCATAACAGCTTTGACCTTTTGGTCTTCTCTATGATCACTAAGAGCTGAACTCATAGGACTGCAGATCCAAACACAACCTGTTCAAGGTAGTCCATGATGCAGAGAGAAGGTAGATAACTGTGCAATATGAAAGCCGAGTTACATTGGCCAACCTACATCCTTGAGCAATCAAACCTTTTAATCTCAGTGATCAGATTGATCTTTTCTTCAGCACTCCAGTGAAAGCTGAAATAACTGTCCCCTGTGGGGAAAAAAAAAGGAAAGTAAAAGAAAGTTCTGGAGGTTGCAGCTGGTGTTGTGTAGAGACTTTGTGGTCCTGGCTCCAGACCAAACCCTAACTACAGGTCCTGTGTTTTCGTGCTTAAATGTCGAGACTTTTGTGGTAACTGTGAGCTCTTGGACAGTGAGACAAAGGAGGTCCTTTCCCTCTTTGTGTGCCTGAGCCAGGTCTCCATAGTTCCTCTGGGGGCTGTATTTGCTATGCACCGTGATGGGCAGAAAAGTAGTAGCTCACCTTGATTGCAACAAATCCTGTTAAAATTCTGTGTGAAGCAAAGCAGTTTCCCAGCTTGATCTGGGAAAAGATAAACGGTAAACACTGAGAGGTCAAGCTAACCCATGCGTGTAGAAAACTGATGTTTTTCCTGTGTTCATCCTTGAGAGTCAGCTTTTTGGTTGCCTCTGAAGGAGCATCTTGCTGTGGGGGGAGCAGCCAGGAGCGTGCCACATTCCTGAGTCTCAAGCCTGCTGCAAGAAGTCACGCAGGCAATGCGGTGTCTGATGTCAACCTGCTTTACAGGCTGCTGCCCATTCCAGCGTGACCTTGGAGTGTTTGCTGGGTCTGGAGTAATGGCGAGGTGTGGCCTTGGGAGAGTTTCTGAATTGGAAATCCAGTACACTTTGCCATCATGGGAATGAACCAATTGCAAACAAAACCTGATAGGGCACCTTGCCAGGCATCTGCTGTAACTGTAGCTACCAACTTTTGCTTCAGCTTAAGTCAAGTGTTGAGGAGTGTGTTGGGCTGTGGCTTAGTATAAGAACTTTGAGAAATACATTGAGAGTAGGGTCACAAATCATCCCCTCTTCATTTGGTATTAATTTTGCAGCCAGCAACTGGCTGCAAAACAATTCTTCAAACTGTGTATGATTCCTTCCTCAAAAGGAACATAACACTGTTGTGTCAAACACCTGTTAGGATTCAAATTTCCGAACGGAAATGTGATACCTGACACTGATGTAAAATGTAAATACCTATACAAATGAATGTACTAGGTGTTTTTAGAATAATTTTTATAAATTAGCAGACTGCAGAGGGGACTTACACTCAGCTCTGCTTAAAAACATGAATATTCTCTCTCTTTTAACGACTTTTTTTTTGTTCCCATGAATGTTCTCTTTTGCCTTTTACATTACAAAATGGGACAGGAGGTATCTTGTGTATGTGTTTATATGTATGTATATATGAGTATATAAAGACAAACACACCGTGTTCAGTAGTATCTCCCTCAACTGAAGCAGGAGCATGCCATGGTAGGCTACTCTCAGTATACACAGTGTCCCAAAATGCTGTCCTTATAGGGCTTGTTGTGGGAATTTCACTATCCACAGACAGCCATGCAGCTGGACATGAAGGGATCTTAATTAACCAGAGGTCCAAATCCATTGTCTCTCTGTGCAGCTGTGAGACTATAATGTTTTCACCAGATTTTATCAAGAGCTAAGTCTGCTAAATCCATTTTTAATTAGTACAGCACTATGAATGTGAAAACCCAACACCCAATTAAAGAAGTATTTGGACTTTATTACGATGTGCTTTTATTACCATGTACCTTTATGGTTCTTCTTTTTGTCACCATCTTGTGGGGTCTTTTCCAAGCACAGAAAGAAAACACTTCACACATGCACTGTTCCAACTCTTTGTGACTTTGGCAAACCACATTTACACCATTTCCCCAGCATTCCCCAACCTGGCTTTGCCTTGCAATTCATCTAAAGGTACTGTGCCGCCATCTTAAAATTTCAGAGGATGTGCTTCCAACCATTCTGACATACTTAATGGTTGGTCATTTCTCCCGTCTGTTCTGTAATAAATATACCACACAATTTTTTTTCATTATTCGTTTACACTGCTGTCATCAGAAAATCCAAGAAAATTTCTGCCACAATTATTTTGTAAAACATTGGATGACTTACTTTTATAAGCATGTCTTTGTGTGAAAATACAGAATTATTCCCCTTTTGGAACCTTCTTTTTTACCCTTGCTTCTTAAAAAAAACCGCAAAAGGCAAACCCCAAACACAGTGCCCACAAGAATCTCAGGACCTTACTCTTTAGAAAGAGCTAGTGGTTGACTGGAATAGATACATCTCTGTCTTCCATCTTCAAGGTTGATGCCAGGATTTTAAATAAAATTTAAATGCCATGTAAATTCCAGCATTCTTTGTAGTGCTGCAGAAGTGAGGCACGTTGCAGTCTTCCTCTAAGTAGGAGGACGTGCAATTTGTTGTTTTTCAAGGCTTCGCTGTTACTTCACAGTAACTGCAAAGATGTTATTTATGGCCAGTTATTATCTTGATTAATGAAAACAAAATTGCTGTTGACTTCCATCACATACTTGATCAGATGTTTGGCTAGAGTGGAAACGTGAGGATGCTGTAACCTTTGGTTATGTTAAGATACAAGGCAATAACAGAGGAAGAAAACAGTGTTAGCTCTAACAAATGGATATTGGCTTTGCCATTAGAAATTCTGTGTAGTCTAGAAATATTAACCTTTGGTTTTCCTCGCCTGCATTTTTCAAATTGCTCAAGCGGCAAGTCTTGTAAGAGTAAAAGTTTCATGTTTATGAAACTTTATATGTTTATATGTTCTTGGTGATTATCGTGTACCCTTTCTGAAAGAGGAGGTTCACATTTAGTCCAATGACAAATCCATAGGAGTGAATGGAAGAATTAATAATTAAAAGCTTTTATTTGGGATGTCATTTGTGATGAGTTATATTCTGTAACATAAAAGCATTATGATGGTCTTTTTCAGCAACCTTGAAAATGGTAATTTGTATTTGACAATCAAAATAGTTCATAAATGACCTTTAGCATTCATACCCAAACCATTCTGTAATAGAGATGCAGCCATGAAGGGAGTTTGGAAAACTTGTGCCTTTTGGTTTGTAATATATTTCCAAAATTTATAGAAGCTCATCTAAATTTGCAATTGCTCTGTTATATTTATATTTAGCATATTTGTTAGTGATGTGAAAGCATAACTTCAAAAATACTGAGGGGGTGTTTCTTAGTATGCTCTCTGAGAATCTACCATTAAATATTGCATATTGCTTGTTTCACCACATTTTCCAATCAGCAGGACTTTCCAAACGCCATCATTCTCTTCAGAGAGCTGTTCATAAAAGCACGCTTTGTAGAATTGTAAGGCCCCTACCAAATAATCTTTAATAACATTGTCATTTTATTACATGTTGGAATTTGCTTACTGAACATTTTAAGGTATGCGAATGGAGCACTTCATCCAAAGAGCTGATATGGGGCTATATTTCTTTATTTCTTTTTTATAAGATGTTGAATGATTTATTGCCCGTATGTGAAGGGAAACTGAAATGCAGAGGATTAAGTGACTTGCTATCTTGTACAGTGATCCTCAGTGACAATGAGGAATGGAACCAGGATTTTCTACTCATGTGGTCTACCCTGTGCAGGAGACCTTTCGAGGTCCGCAGTGCATAATGTAGTATGTTGAATTATGCTTTGTGTGGTGGAAGAGCAGACTCTAGTTTCGTGCTGCAGTCTTGCAAAGGGCCTTGTGTCTGCTTTGAAACAAAAGCCAGCCTGTAGGTGTTTAATAGTACATACAAGTGTGCTAAAGGAAGCAACTGAGTGAGCAGAAACAAGGACAAGGTTGTCAGGAGAGGCCAGAAAAATGGTATAGAATCATAGAATGTAGAATAAAATGTAGAATCATATAATAAAATGTAGGATCATAGAATAGTGAGTGTTGAAAGGGACTTTATGAAAGTGATCTAGTCTGACCACACTGCAGTGAGCAGGGACCTCTTCAGCTTTCTTCAGGTTGCTCAGAGTTCAGTTAACCTTGAATGTTTCCCGGGATGGGGCATCCACCACCTCACTTGGCAACCTGGTCCAGTGATTTACCACACTGACTGTAAAAAATGCAGCTTCAAAATCTGTGTGTTATGGATTTGAAGCCCACCTCTCCCCCTGGAAAAGTTGTGCTGCTGGGCCTCTACCATGGTGGTCATCAAAAGCAATCTTAATGGGTGTTTCCACATGGTACCCAAGAGGTGCGTGATTGGTCCTGATGCTCCCGCTCCTCCGGTGTGAACATGAGCAGCAAAGCTGCTTTAAGGACCAGAATAGATACAGCACTTGCATCCTGCAGCCCTCCCACCTTAGAAAAACAACATGTGATCAAGCTGCTGCTCCTCCGTTCCTGGGTGAGTGCCAGCTCTGGGTTGCTCAGACTCTCCAGACTCACTTAGCAGCTGTGTGAGCTTGGGATGTGAGACTGGCTCGGCGCACCATGCTCACTGCCTGCCCCTGCCCGACCATGATGCCAGGTCATGTTTTCCTTTGAGATTTACTCTGCATGTGTGGTTTGCTGTGTTCTGCCCACCAGCAGGTGAGCCCCACACCTTCAGAGCAGCCTCGGTAGGTGGCCTGGGCCAGCCGTGTCCCTTCAGACAGGCGGGACGTCTCACACTCCATGAGCTGTGTCACATTCTGAGTTGTGAGAGCACCTTCTCGGGAGACAGTGCTGGAGCCAAGAGCCTGAAGGAGCAGGGAGAAAGGTTGTTCTGCTCCACGTGAGCTAACAGCTCTGCTGGAGCTAGAGATCAGTGGTGCTTGGTACAGTCCTTGATGAGCCTAGGGAGTCAGGTAAGGAAGGCGGACCTCTCAGAGATCTGCATCTCTCCTGCTGCTGATTTCTTTCTCCTTGCCTGAAGAGATGCTGGCAGGTAGCAGGGCTAGGCAGGACCCCTTCTGTAGGACTTCTTTGTATGGTGGGAGTGGTGCGGATAACCAATGTGATAACAGAAACTAGATTGCCTTAGCTGCCCAGGGATGGTGTCTGGCAGTAGGTCCCCTCTCAGGGATGCAGTGAAGACCAGCTAGAGCCTGCTGGAGACACCAGGCTGGGCAGCGGCAGAGAGGACAACATTCCTGCTCCAGCTTGAGGCCATCTGGCATACACAGTGCCCAGGAACGTACTGAAAGGGCAACTCAACACTGAATATTGGTAATTTTACTATAGAAGTGTCAAAGCTAATTGATCTGGAAGGAAATAAGCTTTTTACAAAGGATTACTGTTCTTCTGAGCTATTTGGAGGTTTCTAGCACAAACTGTTCAAAGCAAAAACTCTTGCTTTGAAATCTAGCAGAGTTCAGTGCAGGGTATTTCATGGTCATGGAGGTGTGCAACAAACAAACAAATAGGAATAGTTCTTATGTCTGGGAACCTCCTAAAATGGTTCTGACACCAGTGGTGAACATTTCTATTGAAGAAATTGCTGATCATTCTTTAACCAGAGGTTTCTAGTCTCTTCACTTGTGAAAATGATGAATGAATTTTGCATGATCAGTAAGGCCAGAGTGAGCAGGTAGGAGTAGGGTGTGAAGATGCAATGATAATAATGATAAGCTTAACAAATTACCTTTGCAATGTAGAGGAAGCTAATGTTAGTCATTATGTGGCTGTTCCTGGATCTGCGACTCTTTAGTTCCCACATGCTTATCTTAGGACATACTAATCATGATTGCATTAGGAAGCTTCCCATTTTATTTTTTCTTTAGGGTACTGATAACTTGCATTAAATGCAGAAAAAGAGTAACACTTCAATAGCATAATATTAATTGTTTAAGATTGTTTTGCAATACAAATATTCTTTGTTTCCTATTAAAAAGCTTCAATTGCCTTTAGACATCCTAAGTGATTTAGAGAAACAGACAAATGATTTAATTTTGATTTTGTTTTATACTCCAATGAAGCAAACAACAGACTTGGAACAAGCTGCTTGCTAGACATTGGAAATTAAACTGCTCTTTTTATTGTGCACTGGTAAAGCGTCTCTGCCTTTCCTGATGGCAGACAAGTATGAAATACATTGACTCATGCTTGTTAGGGTGCCATCAAGCTCCTTTTATTTCCTTGATTACGATTCTAGTGCTGCCACCCAGGCAGGAGCTCCGACTTTGATTTCCCTTGAAACCTGTGCTTTCCAGAGAACATCTCCCCTCTACAGCCTGGCATGAGTTACATCGTGAGAGCCTGAGTTACAGGGCTCTACAAAGCTTGTAATTTAAAGCTTGTAATTGAATGCAGAACACCAAAGGTTTTTCTTACCCCTGCATACGTGCAGCATTAGGTGAGATCGGAGCAGGGGCTTTGGAAAACAACAATGGTCTAATTTTAACTATAACCTATTTTGATAAGGCCATTGTTGAAACCAAGGTTTTGCTGACTGAATGTGATACTGTGAAGCACTCTTGTTCAGGCCATTCTTGGGCATTAGTAAGTCTTCTCAGAGCTCCAAGCCAGCAGTCAGGGGCTCTTTGCAGAAGTGTGGGAGCTTTGGGTGAACGAACCACTCACCTGAGTGCCTTGAGCAATCATGAGTGCTTCTTATCTGGCTTTCTTTATGCGATCCAAGATTAAACGTTTAAAGGCAGGCTTCTTGCTTGCATGACATTTTTTCAGGCTCTATAGATAACCTGTTTTCACCTGATTAGTTTCAGTTCTTGTACCACTAAAATATTTGCTTTTTTTTTCTTTTCCTAGTTCTGTCCAGGTTTGCAAAGGCTCTCACTGCCTTTATCACTGTGTTATCCCAGTGCCTTTTGGTGAAGCACAAAGCAAACCCACTAACATCTGCCCTATGTAGTTTATTCTTTCTCATCTCTTTGTTTTGGAGAAGTAAATATGTATTCAGTATCCTGATTTACTTTGGTCAGGATCTTTAGTACTTCTGTGTTAAAGAACGTGGAGCCTTACGCACCAAGAACAGCAAATGGTAATAGCTTCTTAAAAGCAAGGTGGAGTAATTATACCTAATTACATTTTCTTGATGAGATGCATCTTGTGGGCAGTATGGTTATTTTCCTTAGGAGTGAAGGACTAAAGAGTTGTTCACTGGAATTACTTCTGTCTTTTAAAAGACAAGCTGTGTTTCCTCTCTTAAGTGTTTCAAGAGTGTTTCAAATATGGCTGTGGAAAGACCAGCACACCAGGACACTGTGGCAATCCAATGGATTTCCCTTTTTTTGTTTTAAGAAAAACATATGATAAAATAATATTCCAATCTTGGTGTTTCACAGGGCGTTTTATTTGATACTTCTCTTGATTTTACAAAATTTGAGTGACTGTTAAATCTAACTTATATTCTTCATATCAGTGCCACTGAAGAAAAAAGTGTATTTCCTGGCTTGAGAAGATTAATTATTAGCTGGTCTCTTCTGGTGAGAAAACTGTTACTTGTTCTAAAGTTGCACAGGTTTTGAAGATCCAGTTGCCACAGTTGATGTATTTTGGTAATGAACTGAGAGCACTGCCTAAATCTGTGGGGCTTTTTCAAACTGATGTTCTTATAGCTTCTCTCTTTTTTGCTCTGACTCACATCTTGGATGCTATATTGTGTAACCTGCCAGCCAATTGCCAGCTATGAAAACTTTAGCTGCAGGGATTATTATTAAGTATGTCTAATAATTTTCATATTTTAGCGATCTGTTTTTGGATCATTATGCAACCCACTACTCAGTGGGACTAGGCAGAAAGGATAGAGCAGGACTGGATGCTGATAAACAGAAACCCTTGGTGTGCTCAGCCAAGCAGCGGTGGGCACAGGTGGGCTGTTTGAAGCTGTCCTGCTTTGCAGCAAGTTGTCGTGGTCTCCCCCCAAAACCAAAGCCATTTCCTCCCCGTGAAATCTCTGGTCTCTGGGGTCAGGGGGCTGCCAGCAGCTGCTCTCTGGCTGTTGATAGGACCCTTCTGCTATCGGGTAGACACGACCCTAAACATAAACCACATGTATTTATGTTTCTGCCTGTAGTAGGGAAGGATTTAAGTGCGATTCAAAACAGTGTCAATACATGCTGGAAACTGCATAGTAAATCACCATATGTTCCAGAGGAAATGCCAAACAAAGTCATGATTGCTTTATATGTGCACAGCTGACTGGCAAGCATAAAGGCAGACTCATGATGGGGGATGCCATCATATGCTTTTCTTCTCTTTGCTATATCAGAGCATGATTAGAGCCCATCTGCTTCCCTTAGTGCTGGGAAAGGGTAGGAAAACACTCAGCCTGAAGTTTTGCTGCTGGAGCATTCGCACCGGGAAAAAAGAAGCTAAACCCAAGGAGCTCTCCTATATGTGTTTGTTCTCCATTTCCTTTGAAGTAGAATTTTTAAAAAAATTATTTAAAATTCTCTTGCTTCTGCAACTCATACTGCTGTGGCTTTATGTCCATGTTGTGACAGCCTCATGTTTTCTAGCTGGAGTTCTCAGACCAGGGGTGTCTGGGAACAAACCTCAGCCGTATGTGCAGGTTAGGCTGGCTGATACAACTGGGGAGGGGGCAGTAAGCATCTCTGTTCTTTTAACCTGTGCCAGCACGGAGTGTTTAATGCTTCACTAATGCCCCGAGTGCAGGTGTAAGAGCTGTGGTGTTTGCTGACATGTTTGGCAATCTGTTTGCGTTCCTTCTGAACTCTTTAAGGATACTTAAAATAACTGATAGAAAGTCATAGGAATGACTAATGACTTTTTTTTTTTTTTCCCCCAAATTTTAATTAAAGCTGATTTATTTTAAGTACAGTAATTTAGCATTCTCCAAACTAGACACCTCTGTGGCCTGGAGTCGCTGTGCACCGATAGCATTGACTGCTGTGACACCTACTGGCCAAGCCGAGCAGGGAGAAGCCTCAGGGTGCTTCCTCCTTCCTCTTCCTAGTGCTGATCCCATCTCCTAATGAGTCTGGTGCTTGCGCAAGCACAGCAATGGTGGTGTCCCTTGGAATGACTTCTTTTAAACATCATCTTCTTTCAATACATGTCCTGCTACTCTGTGCATTAAGAAAGCTAGAAAATAACTTTTCTTTTTGCTTATAGCTCCAGTCCTTTCCTAGTAGTCTCTTTAATCTTCACCCTCTTTGTTTCATCTGTCTTCTCTTTACTCAAGTTTCTTTTTTATCATCCCTTAATAATATTGAGAACTGCAGGAAGTCACTTTGAAGTCTACTCTGAATTGCCTCCCTCTCCTAGAACAGTTCTTCTTCATTAGCTGTGATCATTTTTTAGTGCTTGAGACCTATTATCATTCTTATTGCCCTGCTAGGCATTCCCCTTTCCTAGGAAAGGTAAGGAGCCATTCATGCAATTCCTTCTATGAAATCTCATACCTGAGGAGCTTTTGTGAGTATTGAGAAAAATGGAACTTTTCTGTATATATAGAAATAAAGATCTTAGTAATTCACAATAAAAACAGCTTTGCATTTCCACTGAACGATGATGAATGGATTACATTTCATGACTGTAGGAAGATTTTCTATATTCTTTTTCAGAAGGATATTTCTATATTCTTTTTCTGCACTCCAGCAGTGCTGTGATCTGAAAATGGATTCTCTTGTGTGTGATTCTGGAACATACCACCAATGCAAAAAGTTACACAGAGACCGTCTCAGGTTGTTCTTTCTTCGAAAGACAATTTATATGGTAGAAGCTTGAGTAGTTTCAAGTAACTTAAAATTGCATGAGGTGACTTGACTGAATCTGGTAGATATCCTTGGCTGAGAGCAAGGAATCCCTTCTGTCTCCTCCTCCCTGTTTCTGGTGCATACTTCTGTCACTTATTTTGTGTCCGGCAACTTTGACACTCTTCAAACCCCATCTGCAGCCTCATTCAGTTCACTGACATGGCAGCAAGAGAGAGGATGGTCATGGGAATTCCAGTCTGATGAGCACCACTGGGTATCAGCAAGGGACAAGTGGTGGCTGGGAAGCAGGGCTGAGCAAGCTGCTCGAGTGGAAAGCAGGTTAGTGAGGTTTCCCCTTCCTGGCAGCAACAACCTGATAGATTTGACTGTTGCAGTAATTTTCCCTATGGAAAAGAAAGGTTTGTTATCTCTTGCTGCCTTTTTCCCCTCTTTGGAGTCTTGCAGTGAGCTGTGGGTCGTGCTGTCATTCTTCTGTCTCTTGTTTTCTCAGGTTTTGGGCAGCTTCTTGCGTTATGTTTTTAGTGCAGGGTCTAGGCCATCTGGCAACATGCCCAACATGCCTTCTTTCTCTCTTCTCCTTCGTGGGAGAGTTGAGTTTGTCTCTACAGTACAAAGTGATCCCATACAAATGACCACAAGACTTTGTGAGCATTTTCCCCTAGAACTGAAATGGTTTTAAGATACCCCTGGAAGTTATGAAGCTGGGGAGAAAATGGGAAACTGAGCATAGTTTTACATTCCTTGGGAATTCAGTGAGTAGTTGAGATTATATAAGCTTTTAGACAAAAGATCATGGTTCTGAGGGTTTGCATTGGTGGTCTACAATAATTAGAAATTGTATCAGTCTGTAGTCTAGTTAAGCATGAATTGAGATAAGTAAATAAGCTCAGAATCAGAGAGGAAGGGATAGTATCTCTGTCAGACAGCTGAGATGGTCAAAGTAGTGTTGCTCAGACTACTCCTGAGCAGATGAATTGACTTGGCTATGCCAACCAGTATAGACTTTGTTTTTCAACTCAAAGAGATCTGTCCTAGAATGCAAAATGTGCCAGTAATGGCTATTTACTTGTCTCACACTATTCCAATTCCAGGTTTCATTTTTAAAAAGTTGAGTTTGGGCAGTGATGTGTGTTACTGCAAAGTGCTAAAAATTTCCTGCTGACATGTGCCCTCCCTGAGGGCTGAGGGCAGTGGTTGTGATGGTGGTATTTCATGATTTGAGGTCAGTAACAGTAAAATGTCCTTAGCAAATTGAGACCCTCAGACTTGCCTATTGCAGTTAGCATGCCAAAGATACTGCTCTGAAGCAAAACTGGTTAAGGCAGAGGATTCCTGTTGCAGTGATGGGGAGTTAATCTCTCTCTCTTGAAAAGCTGGAAGTTACATAAGGGTTCAGTACCTTGTGGGATTTCCTAAGCCTGTCAGGGTTCAGTTGCTCATAAAAATCACTTAACCTTATTAATCATTTTACTCTACATATTTCTTGTTGTTCCTCCCTTGACATTAAACAACATGCCCAAGTTTATACAGGAAAGCTCTAACAGATCCAGGTGCTAAACCCAGATGGCCAGATTCCCATTCCATGTCCTTAGGCACTTTCTGGGGTGGCTTTTCTGTAAGCTAGATCCTGAAAAAGAGACTGTAGGTCAAGTGGCACTTCTAGCAAGTCATAATGCCTCTCAGACTGGAAACCTACAAAGCAGACATGCATTTGCAGCTGTTTTTTGCACAGTATTAGTATGTCTTTTAATGGCACATCACAAAAAAACTGCATTTGAAATATTGAATTATAGAAATCTCTGAGTCTTACTTTAATCACAATCCTATGCTTAGCTAGACAACTCAATGTAGAGACGATTGACCTTGACTTAATTATATACATTCACAGTGACTAATTTGTGATGATGTCATTTATCTGACGGTAAAGTTTCAGAGAGTGAGGGACTGCAATTTAATTTCACTTGCGCCTTGTGCTGTCATGGCAGTTTGACTTTGGCCTCAAGATGCAGCAGGGCACTACGTCCTTTAGAGGTTTCTCTATGAGCTGGCTGGAGCTAGAGTCTCCTGCCAGCTTTTGGTACAGCTCAGACAGTGTGGCAGAGCTCTGCCACCCTAAAAGAGCTCCAAGCAACACAGTTTTGCTGTCTCCAGTGCAGCCACCAAATTAAAATACTTTTAAAAAAGCAATTCTTGCTGTAAGATTGAAAATGGATTGCCTAGAGGCGGAGTGTCCAACCTGTGAACCTCCAAGGACAGTCTGGTTGGTGCTGTACCCAGCTCTTTCCCACGGGGCCCCTCAGGAGCAGAGTAAGGGCTGGATAGGTTTTGCCCATGTTGAACTTCCACTCACCACCCTTCTCTGGGGTGTGAAAGTGCCTTCAGCTGCATCCATGATAGCAGGCTCAAATGCAGCACATGGGAATGTGCTAACATCCCTTGTACCTTGGTGACTCTTCTCTCAGTTCCAGCTTTTCTTTCTCACGCTAAGTCTCCTCCGTGGCATTGTCTCTGCAGAGCTACAGGGAAGAGTTTCTCAGCATGCCTGCTAAATGTTTCCAATCAGTAAATGGTAGTTGTTAGGCTTACATGCACCTCATGTACTCAACGTCACAGACACCAAAAATAGAAATGTGATTTTCTTTCTAGCCTTGTGCATCAGCCTGAATAGTGGAGGATACTGCGCCTTTGTTACGTTCTTCTATCGCATTATAGTAAAGATGTCTGATTGAATACTAAATATTCCTTATTCTATCAAAAATCACAATAGGATGCTCCTGTAATCTGTCATTGTTATGTTGAGCCTCTTTTTTTTTTGTAGTGCAAATAACAATCGCTTGTATAAATCTTGTGCCTCTTGCGAGCTTCTTTCTGCTTTTCTCTCACATCTTTGCATGACAGCAGTGCCTTGCCTATGAGCACTGAGTAAGGAAGGGTTTTGATAAAGGTTAGCAGACTGCATGAAGCATTTCAGTAACATGTTTGTTTAGTAAGAATAGATCTGTAAACTGTTAGAAATTAGGATTTGTGTTGTATTAGAATTTCAAGATTACAAAGCAGCATAATAGAAACCATTTTGCATGTATAAAGATATTTATTGCAAGATAAAGTCTGTTAAGTCTAAATCCCCGACTTAGAATTCTTTCTTTCCTTTTTGTGGCTATTTGGAATTTTAAATTTACACTGTAGCCGAAACTGATGTCTGTGGGTTTTATGTTAGCTACCTTAGTAAAAGCTTGCATCATGTTCTTAGGAAATAGACACTCTTTGTTACAGAGTCCAAAGTATGTTGTCAGGCAGCTGAGTTTCTGATATAATTGTTATGCAGAGTAATGGTGCCTGAACGCAGTAAGTGCAAATAACTGGTTTTGCCCTAAAACATCCAAAGATATACAAACTTGGGCCTGGTGAAAAGCTGATGTACAGTGTTGAAATCCATACTTGATGGTGGAGGTAGCTCCAGGGTTACTCCACAGTCCTTTCTGTCTGCCAGCACTGCTGTGCATGGCTTTGGTGCGTTCCAGAACTGTGCATGCAGTCATCCAGTTTGTCCTGATAAATGAGAGTGCTTGTGCTTGCATTTTTACCAGCACATCTTTTGAGAATATATTTGCATGCTGTGGTTTCTAAACCTTCATCTGGGGGGAATGCAGTTTTGCAAAGCCAGTGGAATTTCTGCTTTCCTCTCAGTTATGTAAAGCGGGGGGAAAAAAGCATGGGGCCAGGACAGTAACACAGATTTATGGGTCTTTAGCTGTGTTGGTATCTCAAAACAAATATTTACTCAACCTGCTTAGGGGCGTAGGTGCAAGCATAGAGGTTCATCTAACCAGGGTCCGGCATGAGACGCTGTCCAGCGGTACTGCCTCGGGGACAGCACAATTACAGGGGGAGAATGTCCGAGTGCTGTTTGGAATAATCTCCTGGCACCCAGCCAATTAGGGGAGAGGATCAGAAGCAGTCTGCTTGTATTTAATAATCCTTTGTGTATTTTTCTTCTATGACTTTGTCCTGGTACCTTTTGTGTCCTCTTAAAACTAAGACTTAAAAATTTGTAAAGTCCATGGCAAGGAGATCTAAAGGTTAGCAGTCAGCTGTGTGAGAAAAGCTGCCATTCTTGTTTTGAACCTGCTAATACCATTCAATACCACTTAATTCTTCATCAGAAGAGAGGGTCAGCAACATTTCCCCATCCTCTAAAGTGACACTAATGATTTTATAGCTCTCTGTAGGCACCTTCATGCTTCCCTTCCTCTTCTTTTTCTCTCTCTTCTCTCCCTCTCCCCCACTCCCAAGGTAGGTGTGAGACTACTTGTCATTCACAGCTTCATGCTGAATTTGACTAATAAAGCGTGATGAGAAAAAATTATGATGTAAAATTGTTTTCACATTTTCAAAGTCAGGTGTTCGTTTCATAATGGTTAAATTAAACCACAAAAGACATTGAAACACAAAACAATATAATTACAGGAAAAAACCTTGAGAAGAAAATGAAGCACTTTCCTTGACTTGAAGTGCATCTTTTGAGGATGTTTTCAGGAGATTACTTCCACGATAAAATGACATTTTTTGAGTGTGCAAGGCAGATAACAGGGATTTTCTTTTGTCTTTTGAAGAACTGAATTGTCTCTCTCAGTCCTTGTGCTGCCTTGCAGCCTTTCAGCTGCCAGACCTCCACCTGTTCCACAGTGGGAGCCAGGGCAAACTGGCAGCGCTGGCAGGCTCCACCCCAGCTGTGGGACACCATCTTCTAGCCAAAATCCAGGATTCACAGGGTCTACACAAAACCAGGTGTCGCTAGGAAGGAGTTGGGCTCCCTGCAGCCTTTATGCAGACCTCGATGCAATAGTTTTTGGGTTTGCCATTTCTGGTTTGTGTCCATACCTCTTCTGACTGCTTTAATATCTAACTCTGATCTAATCATCAGTTTAATTCTGAAAGTTTCAGTCCGACTGCTTACTAGAAAGTTAAAAATAGAGCACAAAGAGCCCTCAGCTTAAATATTTTCTTTTTTTTTTGTTTTTATTTTTTGTTAATACTACAAAACGCCAGATGAATATGGACACAAGGCAACTTTAGTCTTCTTACATACAAACTTCAGAAACTCCACGTATGTTTGATTAGCTTTAATCTGTGTTTATAGCTAACCTGCAGAATCATAAAAACATCTCTATTGCTTTGGAGTATTAATTAACTGTGATAGCTGAGTTTTCTTGATAAATCTGAGATACTGTGCAGTTGAATACATTATTTGTCTCCTAGCTACTATGGCAGAGGTGTTCCTAGAGGTTGTTTGAATACTCAGGGCCTGATACTTCTGATTTTTGGTGGCCAAATCTTCGATTGTCTGATTGGAATATTTTGGATCTTGTTATCAGAGAAACTGGAACATATCTATGCCTGTCTCCAATCACAGGTCTAAAATGGTTGAATCAGAGATCACTGTGGAAATGTGGTGTTATCAACCCTGTGTTCAGCACAAATCCAAAACACAGCCCCACGGTAGCTACTGGGAAGAAAATTAACTTTATCCCAGCCCAAAGCAGCAAAGGCACATAGAAGAGCTTAAAGTGGCAAGTCAGAGACCCTTGTTTAAAAGAAGGAAAAGATATGGTTAGCATTTTCGAGAGAAGTCAGTGCAATAAAACTGGGAAGAAAATCTGAAAATAGCACTAAATGGGGGATACAGATACGAAAATTTTTGATTTTTATAACTTACTCTTAATTATGCTTTTTTTAAAATGTAACTTGTGTATAACATGAACCTAAGTATTACTTTCAGTTGCAGGCATGTTGTTGTTACTAGAACAAGGTGGGAAGACAAACTGAAGGAAGCTCAATAGAAATTCAGTATATGAATTCGATGGAATGTAGCTAATGATTAAATACCTTTAAACAGTTTCTTTAAAAAAGGTGATCTTTCTATGCATACCATAATATGGCATGCATTAAAATACAAATAGTAAACAGGAGTAAAGAAAGAAAACAAAAATCAAGCAGCAGAAAACAACAGAAAGCTGCAGCTTTAAGGTTTTTTTTTTACTGTGGAGGAATGGCACAGAGTAGCATAATGTTTGGTGTTTTATTCCAAGTACCACAGAGTAAAGCTGGAGAGAGTAGATGAGTCCTTGAAACGGGAGTATTTTACAAACTGACAATATGCAGCAAGGTGAATTGGTTAGGTGGGTAAGTGGCTACAAGCCTGGATCACTCCACATTGTATTTTGCCCCCTTCTCAAAAAGCAGGAGAGTTAGATTCCTTTTCTTGTGACCCAAGAGATAAAAAAGGTACAAGTGCATCAATGTGCGTTTTCATGCCACTTTGTTCTGTGCCTGAGTGCTAAGTGGGTCTAGCTTAGATGCCAGCTGAATTTGGGAGTCTCTGACCCAGCCTGCTGACCCCTGGCCTTGCCCACGTGCACTTCTCTGAGAGGGAGACACAGAAGGTTCTGCTTGGTGCTGTGGTGTGGGGAAAGGGTTGATGTGCTTGGGTGTCATGCTCTGAGCTGAGTGCGGTGTCCTGCAGGGTGGTCTGTCCCTGCCTCCCTCCCCACATTTTCTGTGTTTGCACCAGTGGACTGAGTTGAGCTGGGGGCAAGAGGAGTAGATGGTGCTGCTGGTCTGAGCCAGGCTCTGCCTCCTTTACTTCTGCAGAGGAATACCTTGCTCTGTTAAAGAGAATGGAAGTATTTGCAGAGTAAGGTACCACTTACTCGTAATAAAAGTGTGAGCCTAGTCTTGTATTAATATTTATTTAACACCACGATGTTAAGTGAATAGTGCTGTGGAGGAGGGAAGCTATTTATTTTTCACACAGCAGAGGCATTTTGAAAAACAAGAGATGGCAATGCAAAGTCACCCAGAGAAGTGAGCTGCTGAATGCTGGATGTGCATCTAAGAAATTCTGGAAGAGCGTAGTGTTTTCAGTTCACTGGGTGGAAATTAAAAGCAAATAATCTGTGTGCCAGCAGGATAACAGTGAATAATTTTGGAACCCACTGTTGTTTTCAGATTTATGTTTTTATTAATTTACTTCTTGTTTTTAAACCCAAAACATGGGTGGTACAACAGTGCTGGGCATCTTTAAAAAGGGCGAGAACACAGAGGGATATTGAATCTGATTATGGTTTTGGATTATGCCTGACTGACCTTCAGTCATGGGTTTCCTATCTCTCCATAGAAGATTGAAGTGTCTGGGTGAGATGTGTGGGTCAGTATGTCAAAGAGGAGACCTTAAAATTTTTCGATCTTTCTGGAACATTTGGGTTTCATTTGTTTTAAAATCTTGGGATTGATTTTCTAGTTAAAAAGCATTTTCTCTATTGCTTGAAACCTTCATAACCAGTATCATCTTCATCACATGGTTGAGACTGTGGCTCATTTTGCCTGTGAAGTGAATGTATGGAATCAGATCTGTTTTGCTGTAGCTGAAGAAGGCTGACAGACTACCTGAAAAGTACCTTTTAACCAAACCCTTTCTACTTTTTTTCATTATGAGGTGGTTAGCACAGAGTCCACTGACTACAAGAACAGCAGAGAGGGTGGGGTGTTTTTTGCAGTAATTCAGAGAGTGTTCAGTGAAAGCAATGTGATCAAAATAAGCAAGTCACATTTGATGCACACACTAAATTCTGAAATGCTGCTGCCTTGGAAAAGTCATCTTTCATGTGGTTATGATTCAGCCCAGAGATTAGTTCCAAGAAGAAATGAGAAATAGAAATGCACATATTGGCTGGTAATTGTGTGAATAGCAATGAGTGGGTAGTTCAAAGCCAGCAGATTGCAACTATTGGGTCTCTCCCAGTTTGCTTTTTCACAAATAGCAATAGTGGCAAGGGACAAGTACTTTTGATTGTTACTTTGTGGGGTCTGAATTATTTCCTAGATGAATAGATGTTCCTCTGCAACATGCTAGATGATAAGATTTTCTGTGGGCCATATTTCAGCACAGGTTCAACAAGAAAAAAAAGTTCTCTTGTTTTATTATTTTATGCAAATTATTTCCTGTAGCAAGAAGAATTTCAAGCACTATCTAGGTCATTACTGCTAGAATTAATTAGTTCATTAAAAAGTATGACAAAAGAAATGTAAATCACATTGCCCATCTATTCTTGGCAGACCATTGGAGTATATACTGTAAAAAAAAAAAAACCAGCGCCCAAACTAAACAAACAAAAATGTTTCCTTGGTTCAGAAATGGAATAGATGATTGGGCAGTTCTCTCCCTTTTCCATTTTTGACATCATGATGGCAGCCAGTATATATGAAGGCTGAAGCGGGGATGTCATAGCTCTATACCATGTGGAGTTGTATTTGCAGAGAATTGAAATTATACTGAAGATGTGAACCTCAATCTCCACAGCATGGTGATAAAACATGTGAGATGGTTAGTGTACATAAAATATATCTTACGCTTGGTGAATACCATGACCTGTGTTTCAAGTTTGGCACTCTCATGTGCTTTTGACACAAATAATGGCCGATGGTGGTAATGTTTAGCAGCCATCTGACTCTGCTTGCTGCATTTATAGGAGCTGTGTGCCCTTGTGGCAGCTCATCCATGGTGGTAGCAATGGAAAACGCTTCCCCCCAGATTATGCCGTGTGCTTCTTCCTACTGGCAGAGCCTGAGCCAACCACCTCTCCTCCAAAGGGGGCTCAGCCACCATTTATGCGACCTTCATTTGTGATTCCACAATTTGTGCTTGCCTGTTTTGCTTTGGGCGACATTATGCTTTTTGAACAATTTATGTTGAAGAGCATATACCGAAGAACTTAAAATGCTCTGCTTCCTTTTATTTATTACTTATTTTTTAAATTGGAAACATATTTTACTTTAAAGTAACTGTTCACTAAATTGAAAGCTCAGTCAGCACTTTGGGAATCTGTGAGATAATCAACAGCAATGCTAAGCAGTGGTCTCTTCTGGGAAGTTAGTGCTTGATCAGCAGGTATGGGAAATCAGACTTCGTCTGAGCTGTGAGAGGAGTTGTAGCTATAAACTGGCATTTCCTTCAGAGATTCAATACTGCAAGTGACCAAAAAGGTTGCTATCTCCTTAGGCATTTCCTCTGTGAATTATCTTGTTAAGAAAACAAACAAACGAAAGAAATGCTGAAATAAAAATAATTTGGAAGGAGGAAAAAGAAGTGTCCTTCCCTCACTTTCCATAGCTTTTCAGTCAGTAAAATTAGGGAAGGAGCCAGTTTGGAAAAGCACCTTAAAAATGAATCTTACCACTAAACTTAGCACTTAGAAGTGCAAGACAGTGCTATGTACATTAATCTTCCTATTGTCCTAAACCCCCATTCATCTGGACTCCTTTTGTAAATCTTACAAGAAGCATGGCAGAAATTTTGAAGGAGATTACAGACAGGGAACAACATCCAAAAGTGCAAAAACATTGAAGTTACAGGTTTTTTTCCCCCAACATACTTATTAGTATGACTTGTAAATGAAAAAAATTATTTCCCTACTTCCCCAAATTAATTCTGGGTTAATTAAATTTTTAACAATGTTTTTGAACATATCTGACATTTTTAATTTGCTCAGTTCTGAAAAGTACAAGGCCTGTAAAGTGACACAAAATTCAGATGATCATAGAATATTCATGATGGACAAATTTATTTCCCATGTTTCTCTTGGTTGCATCTGATTTATGCCATTGAGTGTTTCAGAAACAAAAGCATCAGATCAGATTTCTGCCTATGTTACTTTGTGCTGGGAGGCTGAGCATTCTGCAGACAAGTGTCAAATTTTTTAGGTGATTTTTAGAAGCCTTTAATAAAGAAACATTTTCTTCAGTATAGAAGAATAAGTTTAAAAGCCGAGTTCAAACTCAGTTCTTTGAGAATACAAAAATGCTTTCTGAAATGTGTCTGGAGACTGATGCAGAGAGCAAGAGGTACAAATGTAAGTATTTCAGTATAACCTGATGGTGCCATTTTGCACTTTCCTCCCAACACAGATTGTTTCGAGTCTTCTGGGCTTATCTATTAAAAAGTCAAAGTCTGCTTATTTTCCCTCCAATTTTTAGTGCCTAGGTTGTCGTTTTTCTACCTCTGATGCCAAATAAAAAATATTTTATGTTGCTACAATGTGAATATCCATTTTGCTGTGAGACACAAATGTCCTGCTAGAACCATATTACTTACCCCAGTGTTTGCAAATCAACATTTCCAGACAGAAGAAAGCACACAGTTGTTTCATAATTATGCATGCATTCTAATTAAATTCCCTATTTATTGCTGTTCTTACCAATTTTTTCTAATTTGCTTACAATTTTGTGGCCAATTTATATGTTCTATGGTTTTCAATCAGCACATGCCAGTGAGAAACAAAGTTTCGTTCAGAAAAAGTAGAGTTATTGAAACATAGATAATGAAGTTTAAACAATCTGGTAACAAGTTGCTTTTTTCCCCTCTCATTTCTTTCAGGATAACTAGTCACAGCAGGCATAATTTTCAACTTCTTTTTTTTTTTTTTTTTCCTTCCCAAATGTAAATGCTGTGTTGTAGCGCAGAAATTAAATTAGAATTAAGGGTGATTGTTTGGTGTTTATTATGCAGAGTATGCCTACTAGTTTAATGACAGACTTTGACATCTACAATTAACAAAATTTGTACCTTGTCAGCACTGAAAAAGAAGACACTCGCTGTGTTTATTAATTGATTTATTACTTCTGAAAGCATCTAAGAATGCAGGAGCAAAGCAGTTATTTATGGAATGAAATCTGTAATGAATTCATTGCATTTGGTTGCAATCAGTAATATTATCATCAGAGTTATTTTGCCAACAATAGTGAAAGAAATGGTACAAAATGAACAGTGACCTGGGCTGGTTCTTGCTGTTGTCAAACCAGGAGCTTTGGGCAGCTGCTGAGCACAGGGAAGGGGGTGAGATGAAGTGAGCAAGCTGCTCCAAGCCTTTTTGGAGAATAGTCTGAGCAAATTAGTTTTTGTGATGGAAAATGGCCAGGTCCCTGGCCACATAGAGCTGTGTGGAGTACAGGCTTGTTAACACTTTGCTGTACAACCAGGAGTGACAGGGAAGCTGGCTGCAGGACTTCGGCTGAGAAGTGCTTCACTGTTTCCCCCACATTATCATTGGATGCACTCTTTATTGAGATGCTTCAGAATTCAGATCCAGGGCCAGCGACCCTTCATTGAGCATTGGCCTGACCCTGCTCTGCCTCCTTCTCTCATAATGACTGCAATTCCAGTACTGGCTCCTCCATTCCCAGCCCTCTTCCCTTCTTGCATGTCTGTCTTCTGAGTAAGATTCTCCATGGTTCTCTCTAGATAACTTAGATAATGATTAGTCTTGGGGAATGGGGATAAGCAACTGGTCTGAGCAATTCCTGTGAAAGTGAAGTCATTGCTGTTAATAGAAACAATGTTTATTGTCTTAATGTACCTTATCGTGGTATTCAAAAGTAACCTGCTTTTGCCCTGTTCCATTCATTGTGCAGTTCGATATCTCAGCATTCAGGTAATTTTTCAGGTGCTTAATTGACTTCATTTTTCTACAGAAAAGCCCATGATTTTCCTTATATCACTGTAATAGTCTCTGATATTGCTTTAAAAGCCTCAGTACTGAAAACCTCCCAAAGCCGAGGGAATAAAATGAAAATATTGCAATATAAGTGGTTTGCTTTTTGGCGTGGGCTTTAAAATTTTAATTTGAAGAAAAGGTAAAACATATTTGGAATTCTAGAAAAGTCTGTTCCTAGTTGAGATCTGCCAAATAAACAGTGAGGCAGTCAGAGACTGACAGCAGCACTCCAGCAACATGGCATAAAGCTCTTCCTCATTTATTGCTCTTCCTTCCCCCAGCTGCTTCTGTTCCCTGCCACCGTTTTGCCTCCAGCTTCTGCTGAGATGGGAGTGCTGCATGGAATCCAATCCTAATGCAGAGCTGCGTTTTGCTCTGAACAGCCTTTAACTCCAAGGTGCACTTCCCCTTCCTAGACCCACTTGAGGCTGCCTTAGTAGCTTAAATGAGGTGTAACGAACCTGCAGACATACTCCCCAAACTATTTCCTTGTTGCCCTTTGGTTGCTTCGATTTTTTCTGATTCGGAAGCTGTGATAATTCTCAATGGTTTTCCCATTTTCTGATGGGCTTTTTTGCCTCTCTTAAAAAAAGCATGTACTCTTTTTTTTTGTTTTCCCCTTAATTTTCCAGCACTCTTTCTGTCCAGATGATGAATGGTTTGTATTTGACTGGTTTGCTTCCTCTACTACAGTGTTAGGAAAATGAGATATATTGATGAAGGGGTTGGAGAAGAAAAAAGTGCACTGGCCCGATGCTCAGCAGCACAAACCTCTTCTGCCTCACAGAGGCTGGAGGTGGGGATAGAGCTGCCTTCAGGAGAGAGGAGAGGTAGAGCAGATGGTATAAGATGAAGGGGTCAGGATGTGCCAGAAATCTCATTTCACACGATGGTGAGGAGTTTTTTAACCACGTATTTAAACTAACACTTCTGAGTGCCAGCCAGCCTAGTGTTACAGACCAACAGCAAGTTCATTCTTTTTGCTTCTTGAAAGTATTTTCATTTGCAGACACCGTTTGGTTCTGAGAACTAGGCTATTACAAAACCCCCCACTTTACATTTTAAGATTCACAATAAAATAGCAGTAGTCACAGCTCTTGCCAGCTCCTGTAATTTCATGAAAAGGCTCCATTTGGTGTTTTTTCCCCTGATGGCACAATTCCTGGATACAAGCATCTATGCAAGGAACACAACTCATACATTTAGGAATCCCACAGTTATAAATACTTGGAAATGTGTAATACAAAACCTAAAAAGCAGGGTATTTTGGGTTCTTTATCATGTGAATTCCAAACCCATTTGCATGATAAGCAATACTAGTGTTGATAACGTGTTTTGAAGAAAACGTTTTGTTTTGAAGAAAAAAGGGGCAGCAAGGTTATTTTATACCCATCTTAGCATTACTTTTCAATGTCTTATATTGATGCTGTGGTTTGTATATAACCAATATATTTTAAATCATCAATTTTATTTTTATTTGAATTAGGTTGTAATTTTAAAAGCACTAAAATAATAGTAAAAATTTATATTTGTTTACTAAAACATTTATAAAACAGCTACTTCATTATAAAATAAAGGACAGGATAAAGAATCTAGTCACAAGACAGGACTTTCACTAAAGATTTCAGATACGAGAAGGTTTTTACAGAAGTGTATTTTGTTGTGTTCTAAAGATGTAGGCACACAGTCATATAGAAGAACTATGTTTTATTTATTTTATATATGTAAATATATATACTTATGCATGTGCAGTTCACTTTTGTAGGCATCTGATTACAGCACTAAGTAGAAATTCCACTAGACTTACTGATATATTAATACTCAGTAAAAGGCCCTAAACTTTATTTTTTAATCCACCTACTGTATTTACTTGAATAAAACCAAATATATTTACAAACAAACATATTGTGATAAGCTAGTTTTAGGAGGATGATCCTTCTTTTATAACTAATGAGTNAAGCAAAAAAAAAAAAAAAAAAGGAGACTCAAAAGCTACCTGGAGAAATTGTGGAGAATTCCTGACAATTTCCAAATAATAGGAAACAGGGCACTGTTTCTTAACAGGTACAGAGCAACCTCTCAGCCAGCTGGAAGCCTGCCCTGCTGCCAAATTTGCCTTTTTGAAAACATTTTCCTGGCCACAATGAATGCTCCATGGGCTGCAACAAGGTCAATATGGCATCCATCATGAATCTTTGTTTTTCATGTGCTGGAGTTTCAAGACATACTGCTCTTCCAACTCTTTTAGAGTTGGTGGTCAGATAGTTTTCTGACAATATGTTTTCCTTAATTTGAAAGCAGAGAATGTCATAGTCTTACTTTTGATGTAAAATATTTTAGTGGTGAATTCCAAGAGGAAGTAAAATGGGACTTAATGACCATTACTTACAAAAAAAAGAGTGAGACTTAGGCCTAATAGATCTACATTGATCATGGATAAATTTAGATGGAATTCAAAATCAGGTTTCTTATTATGGAAAGGATGAGATGTTGAAACTGGCTTTTAAATATGAATAAAAGTCAAATTAGGTCAAAGACAGAACTTGTTAAGCCAATGAAGAGGTTGCAGTTGTTTGTGACAGCATAGGATTGGCCTTGGAGGAGGTGTGATGTCCTTCCAAGCCTATGTTCCCCTCTCCTGCTGGCAAGAATTGTTTTATTGCCCTGTTTATTCTGTGTTCTTGGAGGAATCACATGGTGCTTAGGATCGTGCCTGCGTGAGGGTATTTGTGCTTGAGGTGCAAAGTCTGAACCTACTGAGTCAGTTCCGTGTTTCACAGTGTTTCCGAGCCAGAGGCGCTGGCAGAGCCAGAAGGGACCGAAAACTATGTCTGGCATTTCCCTTCTTCACCCCCCTTCCTTTGCCCTCTCAAATGTTGCTGTTATTACACAGACAGGTCTGAGGGTACAAATGTTTGCACACACACTTGTGCAACAGTCTTTGGCTTGAGATGTCTATAGACCCTCCACTTCTGGTGTTTATTCCAGAATTGCTTTCTTCTGTGTATGTCTCATTCCTTGTTTTTGTCTGTCTTGAGACACCAAGGCAAGTGATCTCTGCAGCAAATGTCCTCCCTGTGTTTTTGCATCCATCACCCCTGAATTATTGCATAAATGTGTCTACCAACTTTCTTATTCTGCTCTTAGTTAGAGTTGCTTCTACAGATAAGCAATTGGTGCTGAAGCCTCTGCATCTTCTCCTGCATGATTATACAACAGTGAGGTGTCTGTGAGTCACTGAAATCACCCCCCTGTGCTGAATTTGCCTATTGCCAATGGACTGTCTGGCCTGGACATTGAAAATAGAGGGAGAGGGAAACTCTGATTTGTATCTACCTCTAATGTGATTCCTTACCACAAGAGAATAAGCTAAGGGATTCTTTTTCTTGTTTCCTTTTCATTTAAGACAATTAAATAAGTGAAATCTTTCCCTTATAGGATAGAAAGGTAAATTACTATGTTTTGAGTCTGTGCCATTTTGCTGTTCAAGTCTATTCTGTAGCCTGAGCTAGATTCTCATTTGATAATAACCTAATAAATTCTTTAAAGCAGTGTATTAACATGCAAAAATAGGGTATGTTGTTTTAAAATGGCAGTATTAATGGATTTCAAACAATAAAAATAACAGCTTAGTAAAAATTAGCTTTGTTGTTAAGGCTGTAGTATTGCAAAGTGGGAATTTTTTCTATCTCCTCTTGAGAAAGAAGAGTTAGTAGGTTCAGATTAGATATTAGGAAGAAAACTTTGCTGTGAGGGTGGTGAGGCACCAGCACAGGTTTCCCAGAGAAGCTGTGGATGCCACATTCCTGGAGATGTTCAAGGCCTGGTTGGATGGGGCTTGGAGCAACCTGGTCTAGTGGGAGGTGTCCCTGCACAAGGCAGGGGGGTTAGAACGACATGATCTTAAAGGTCCCTTCCAACCCAAACCATTCCATGATTTTATGATCCTGTGGAAAAGTTGTGTTGCTAGCTAATTTTAAATGCGCCTTCATTGCAGTGGGATTCAAATATGTCCCGGAGAACACAACTACCCCAGTTCAGATTTTAAGAAAGCCAACATTTAAGAGTCTAAATGATTCTTTGTCACTTATCCATGACTGGAAAAGTCAGTGTGACTTTTCAGCTTTATACTGTGGCTTCCAGTAACAGTGTCTTTATCTTGGTGATTATGCCCTGCTAAAAATCAGTCTTAGCACAACATTCATTAAAAGTGGCAGGTTTTGCTTGCTAACTTTGAGTGTATGCTTTAATGTTTTGTCAGTGATGAAGAGATGATAAAAAGATGTTTTGTGATTTAACTCTCCATTGATTACAAAATGAATTTACTTTTATTTAAAGCACGACCCAACATAGAAGAGTGATGTTGTTCCTAATCCATTTTTAGCAGTGATCTTGTTAGTGCTCCCCAAAGCATGGCTGCCATGTTATAGGTAGAAAAGCACAGAACTACTCACTAGGGAACGCCTCTCCCTGTTCCCTCCTCCATCCCTGCACACCAAATCTGCTCTTTGTTTCCATCCATTTTACAGAATCTGTGCTCTCGCTGCCTTGGAAGCTGAACATTGCAGGAGCTTGCTGGTGTTGGGATTGCAGAGGCATTTAATGCAACAAGGAGCTGATGTTTAGAATAGCATTCAGGATTAAGAAAAGGTGGCTTTGGATAATTAGATGTTAAGTGAAACTGAAATACTCCTTAACCATAAATGTCATCTCTCCTTCCGTTGTTCTCTGTGGTGGGCCACTGTCAAGGAACCTCAGCTGGGGACCATGCACCAGCAGCCCCCAAGCATGTGATCCCTCTTCTTTGGACTCCTTTGCCATGGAGAGCATAAAGGATGAAAAGAGCTAGGAAGAGGCCATGAGTTTTTCAGGGCGATTTTGGAAGTTCTCTGCTGCTTTGTGTCTGAAATGTTTCTTTTCCTTTGAGAGAAGGGGAAAAGTGCTTTCTTGTTCCAGCTGGGCATTGGCAGGGTCACAAACAGGGTCATCCTAGAGCACATTCCATGGAATTGCACCCAGAAGATTCTTGAATATCCCCAGTGAGGGAGACTCCACAACCTCTCTGGACACTCTGCTCCAGTGCTCAGTAAGGAAGTCATGTAGAAGATGCAGCGCAGGCTGATAACAATGCAGATCTCAGTGCTGAGTTGTTGTAAGAGGGCAAGGCCCAACATATGTTGGGTGTATTTAGCTAAAACTGCATTTTTGAACAGAAAAGGAACCTTTATAGAATTATTTAGGAAATGAATTTTTTAGATTTTTGTTGATTCTCTGTATAGTGTTTAGAAAAGTTGGTGACGGGTCTGGAGAGTAAGTCCTGTGAGGAGCACCTGAGGGAGCTGGGGATGTTTAGCCTCGAGAAAAGAAGAAAGGAAAAATGTTTTGTTTATGTCGCATCACCAGAGAGGATCAACACAGGTGATGGTGTGGGCAGTAACTATAAATTTTGAATGGCTCTAATGGATAGGAGGATGAGTAGGAAATGTTATACAGGGGAAAAGCAGAAGTCAAGATCTTGGTTTAAAATAGTAAAAAATACAATCCCAGAAACTCTAAAGAGTAAGATCATTCTGGTTCCATACTGCACAGAGAAGCAGACAGTGTAAACCCTTGAATCTACAACGACTGAAATATTTCTGCTACCCCATTCTAGTTGTTCCATTCAGGATCAAAGTAATTTATGAACTGTAGTACAAATAGGTAAAAAGAATAAAATTTCAGCCCAAATGAACAATCAGTCTAAACAACTTTAAATATTGAGAACTTCAACAAATTCAGTCAATGATAGAAAACGACACCCTCATCAAGGCTTCATTTGCTAGAAGGGTGCTTTATTTCAGCTAATCAAAAATGTTTTCTATTACTGTGTAGGACTGTCAGCAGTCAAGCAAAATAAATGGCTCAACTGTAGATGCATTGGAAATAAATGTGTTTGGATCTTCATGCAGTTGTATCAGCTATATGAGGGTTACGAATGATGAAAGGATAAATTTGATGGTGCTCGCTTCAATAAAGAATAACATTAAGGTAGCTGAAGACACACAACTTTTAAGATATGGCAGTATAAAAATCCACTTTTATGGCTTTATAGTATATGCCTTGCAGGAAAACTACTTAAAAGGCAAATAAGCATTATAAAAGAACTAAGAGAAAAGCTTTTTCTCGTAGCTGTTGAGAGAAATGTGTTATGAACTGTTGAACCTGCAGTGTAATTTAAATATGTTATTTCCTTCTCAAATTAGAGTCTAGGAGTTGCTGGCAAATTATACTTGTTGAAGATGGTGACATTGTTACTGGTCTGTGTTCTCACATTTATATCTCAGAAGTTTTATTTCTAGAAAAGAGGTAGTCACAGGGAGATCTGTAATTTCTTTTAAACTTGCTTTTGGAAGAACATATCCTGTCTGCTGATTTAGTGTAGGTGGGGTCAAGTGTTGGCCTGATAGCTGTTCTTCCTCCCTCAGGCGGTTCAGAACAGACTGATCTGAGGACTAGGCAGTAGGCACAAGACCAGCAACAAGATCAACAAAATTAGCAACAGCTTCTGCCTTTTTGTGTGTGTGCTCAGCATCGCTGGCCAGCTCTGCTCCCCTTTGGATATCTGCTCCGCCATGCAGCCAGAATCCTGGCAGAGCCATTTGTTCCAAGCTTTTGGTGAAACCTTAGCAAGACTCGTAAGTGACACAAGATTTTCCCTTCAGCAAAGCACCTCAGAGATCACAGTCTCCTCTTTTAAAGGACCAGCAGAAAAATACCAACAACCCCTTTTTTAGGGGAAGTGTACATCTCAAAATAAGAGCCATTAGCTGGTTGTCATCAGCTTAAGAGAGAGACACTTGATGGATGTAATTTATTGACACAAAGCTTGAGCAGACAGAAATATCCCATACTGTTCTTCTGTGTTAAGTCCCACTAGGAGGGCAATAAAGGAAAAAGCAGTGCCATCACATGAATTCCTTACTGCATCTTCACTCGTAGCAAAGGCAGAGAACATGTGTTCTCTGTTGTATAGGTGGTTGCAATGCCACATATTTCTGTGTGTGGTTAAAAGGGAATTGTCTAGTCAGACTGGGCAATTATCTTTTTCAAAGACTTCTTTGTAAGGGGGAATCGATACGGTTGTTAATGATAATGGTTTTCCAAAGTAGTGTGAATATACCTGGTAATTTCTAGACAACTGAATGATAAAACCAACTTCCATTATACTCGATTGTGTGCATTTCTTTTTTGTCCTCTTCATAAAAGTGGCTCTAGGAAACTGTTGTGTATCTTGGATTATCAAGCCAGTGTGGTTTCAACCCTCAGGTTAACACCAAGGTAAAAAGCTGTTCACTGTGTACAGAATCCACTTCTGCTTTTTTCTTTTTGAATATTGGAAAAATCTGTCATTCAAGCTCTGCAGATATGTATCACTAATTTCTGGAACTTTGCACCAGGTTTATTTTGTCACCAGGAGGAAAAAAAAGTTTCTGTGGGAGATAAAGCAAATGGTGGAAAATAACCATTTCCAATTAAATGCTAACAATACTGTGAGGTTTCTACAAGACTGAATTTTACTTCAAGGAACAAAGGGATTGAACAAAATCAACCAAGACCTTTAATTTGAATTCTTATGTATATACATTCATATAATTGACTTGTTTATCTATAAAATGCCTTCAACAAATGCTGTAACAAAATATTTACATGCTCCTCTTTGATACGCAGATCAGCCTCTACATTGTTTACAAAATACTGACAGTAAAGGTGTCACTGTAAAATGGATTTCAACACTGCTGTCTTCCATTCATCAGAGCATAGCACCAGTAAATTGGTATGAGTTTTTACAGACAATGGCATTTAAAACAACACTTGACTCAGCCAACAGCTGTGATTTATTGTCACTCAGTTGGGGCTGCCAAAACACCAGAAGCAAAGAATTGCTTTGGAAAAGGTTTGTATGGGTGGTGTGCCTGCTTTCTACCTCTTTGGCAGTTATCAGCTCCAGTAAATTCCAGGAAAGAATTTATAGGAGGGCGGTGAGGCCCAGGTAGAAAACTAACCATCAGTGAGATGGGGTTTTTCATTTACATCCCAGCACATTGGTAGATAGATCACTGGCAATGCTGTTGCTGCATTACTGTGGGCTGTCCACTCTCTTTTGTCCTGTGTGTTGGCTCGTATTTGTTCTTTCTGATCATGAGTGTAGGGGTAGACAATGAACTTTCCTTAACCTGCTGTGTCTTGTAGCACTGAGATACTGTTTTATCACGGTGAATGGCACAACTGAGGCTGTATTTTTTTCCCATTCTTCCATGAAATATGCCAGCATTTCCCCCATGACACTGTTCTTAGAATATTCACTGGTAGTCCTACAGGCAGCCGCACCAGTGAATCAGTTGCTTGTGATATTCAGAGCATTAAGGAAAAAGATTAGCAAATGGAGTTTTCACTGTAACAGTCTTGCATGATTATTGCTGTAGACATCTTTCAGTGATTTAATCTGTTTACTAGAGACAGAAATGTGTAGCCATTGCAAACTGTCTATAATAATTAGTTCATGATAACAAAGTTATGCCTGGATGATTGCAAGGCAGACTCCTGAGTGCATTTTTATGAAAAGATATTAACAGTGCTGAGTTAGATGAAACTGAACTAATCCTGTTTTATCTATCCTATTTATATTTTATAAGCAAGAGCTGTCAGCTTGACTAATGCAACAGAAGTGACATACATACAGTTATTTATCAAATTATTTGAATGAAATCTCAGTGGCAGGTACTGATCCTTTGCTGAGGTATGTGTCAGTGGATGTTTCCTCTAGACTTTTCCGATAGACATAGTCAATTTTCTCCAGCCAGGCTACTTCTTGTCTTCCTTGAGGTCTGCACTAAAGGGATAGCTGCAATTTCTCATACAAATGGATATTGCCTATCGTGGAAAGTTATCTACTGCATTTTTTTTCCACTAGCATCCTCTTTCCTGTTTCTTTGCCCTTCTGTTGCAAGCTCACTGTGGGCAGCTTTGCCATACTAGTGTGATGGTTCCAAAAATGCCTCCTATGAGAAGCAGAAACAAATTTTCATCAGAATTTTTTGTTCATTTTTTGAAGGGAAATACATTAGTCCTTAGTTGTCAAAAACATCTTTGTAGCATATATTTGAGAAGCCAGCACGTAGAGAAGGACACTGATAGTCCATTCTATTGTACAAAAGCAGAGTCTAAAGCCTCTTCATGCTCTACAACTCCACCACTGAGCTGAAAAAACCAGCATGTTCTGTGGGAAGTCTGGGAAACATCTCACAAGAGTCTGCAGAATGGTTTTCTAGAAAGTGGGGACATGCTCCAGGTCTTTTGAGGGGACACACCGAAGGAAGTGTGTTGGCTGATGGATAGATAGATGCTTACACAGGTGGCATGTGAGATCTGCCTCTACTTTTCTGGAGGCCTGAGTATTGATTGCTGTTGTTGAATTCAAACATTGATGCTGCTTTCCTCAGAAACAGAATGAGGCTTTCCTGCTTTCTGAAGAGGCGGGAGGGGTTGTTCAGCCAGTGGCTGATGTGATGAACCGCTCCAAATTTTTAATGAATGTTGTTTGGGACAGTGATAGTAACTGAAGCCGCAGTTTCTTAACTTGGAGCTCAGTGAGCATTTTCCTTGAAAAGGTGCCTTCTGGAGAAAAGCACGTATATGCCATAGACTTATCCTTTCACATGCACAGGTCCCAAAAGAAAAACACAGCAAATACAGCAATACTCAGCCCAAGGCTTTACAAATGAGATTGAGCCGAGCTTCTCTTTTCTGCTTGCCCTTTTTCTGCCGACCCTTTGAGATTTCCCAAAATGGATCCCCAATCCAGTAGAAGTTTCTGTTGTAGCAGTGATAGCCAACTGCTCAGTGTTTTCTTACTGAGGAGAGTACCTGGAATATTTTGGGCTTTGTCTGGCTACCATGTGGGAGGTGGGTGTTCCTAATTCAGAAGAGCAATACACCTTCCAGCAGAGGAGTTGACTCTGCTCCAAGAAGGCTGCTGCAGGACTGGAAGAAATAAAGGATGAGAGCCCATGTCTTACAGCAATGGCTCATAGGAAAGGAGAGTTGTGCGGGGTAGAGGGGGGTGGAAGGAGTGAGGAGAGCTGTGGAGGCTGCAGAGCTCCCACTTAGCGCAGCAGATGCTCAGCTTCGGTCTCTGCTCCTCCTTTTGCTGCAGCTCTGCTCCTCTTGGAGCTGATGAGGGGGAAGGAATTTGCATGTCTGACATCTTCCAGCCAGTTTTAAAAAAAAGCCAGAAATGGCTTTTTTGGAGGGGAAAGGAAACCTGAAAAAGTTTCATTTACCCTACTTTAAAATTGCCCCTCTCTGACTGCTTATTTTTCTTTAATAATTCCTTTAATGTGCAAAGTGTAAGTGCAGGTGGATCTTCAGGCATTTGTTGTTGATATCTGGTTTAATTGCATGGCAGTTTTAGTCTTAATAGAGAAAACAGAGGTCAGGCACTGCCTATGGGACAGCTTGTGCCTCCAAGCCAGCTGTGGGCCTGGGCTCTGCCATTCTAAGAGCATTCCCTCTTTTCTTATAAATGAGGGATTTAAGACCAAGACAAATTAAAGCAAAATGTTAGATAGTGATTGCAATGACAACTTTCGTCTATTTATTCAATTTTTATTTAGGAAATGCATTATTAATACTTTTCCTTACAATGAAGAAACAGTGAATTCCCAATGCCATAATGTTTCAGCAAAGTTTATCTGTTCTGATATTTTAAGTTTCAAAAGTCACTGCAGAATTATTATTAATTGAGTAACTTAGCCAGGCATTTAAGGCCAAGAGAAGTCTCTCTCCAGTTTCTTGCTGTGTGCCTATGTACCTGTTATCAGCTAGGTTTGAAAGAAGAGAGTGATTCCCAAATGTTCAAGTGGACTGTCCACTCAGCTAAGCAGTTAGCTGCTCTAGATTTTATATTCTTTGGTGTCATTGCTCATTCTCCATTTGCCTCTGCATCTGGTTAGAAGTGACAGAGGATTTACCTTTGTCCTCTGAAGCACTTTAATATGTCAAAAAATTAGATTCCCTTTGAAAACATAGCAGTAGATGTGCCCATTACATCCTTCTGTTACTGCATGTTTTGCACAAAGTAGGTTTTTCCTTTTTATATATTGCTGTGATAATTTATCTCTGTATAACTCCGCTTTTGGGGAGTAAGAGGTATCTGTCTAGCTAGCTATGGCCAGTTACTCGTTATTTCACATTGTAATTGCAGTTCTGCCCCACCTGGGGGTCACACTTGTCTGTGCTAACATGGAGGTACAGTTGTCTTTGGAGAAGGATGACAAGAAGCTTCCATAGAAGTCCTCCAGGCAAATTTTACCCTGTGCTGTGGGATCTCAAGAACATACTGTTTGCTCTCACACCATTTCTGTAGAGAGCAGAAAGGGCCATGTCTTTGCAGCTGGATGAGTGAGATGTTTGCCTCTCTGAGGCAAAACTAATTACCATGTGGGCTGTGGTGAGCATAGGAAGCTTTCATGTTCCCCAAATCATGTGTTAAGGGCATGTACGCAAGGGGTTTGATGCAGGATGTGTCCCTTTGCGCTCCTCCTGCACGGAGCTGGAAGGAAGCTCAGCCAGGGCTGCCAGAGCAGGCATCCAGCCCAGGGACTGCGAGGAGAAAGCCTCAGGGAATGCCTCAGGCCCTCGTGCAGCCCAGGACCTGTGCTGCTGCCACCCACAGAACTCTTCTCAGGGGTCGGTGCTTTTCCGCTGCTCGCTGGGCATTGCAGTCACCTCTCTTCAGCCAGTCCCTGGTGTGTGCCAGCAGCCAGGGAGACAGGTCAGGCTGCTGGCACCATGCCTTGTGCTCAGCATCCCTTGCTGTGCCTCCCCTGGGCAGACACGCTGTCCCTGGCTCTGCCCTGGCGCCGTGCTGGGGCTCCTTTGGTCCTTCTCGCTTGAAGCACACATCCATCCCTGCTCCGAGACTCACACAGCACAAGACTCCAATTGATGGAATTGCCTAATAGTCTTTATAACAAATAAAGGTGCTACAAGGGCTCTGGAAGCACTGAAGGTATTTTGCTTGCTGGCACACTGTGTGTGTGTGTGTGTGTGTGTGTGTGTGTGTGTGTGTGTGTGTGTGTGTGTGTGTATGTAACATATGTGAGGATTCCAGGCTTAGTTCTGATCCTGCTAAAGTAACATAAGACCAAATCCTGTTCCTACCGTGGCAGATTTATCAGAGCCTGGCTGCTAACGCTCTAAAGCTGGCTGAGAGGCAGCTCTGTGCTGTGGACAGACAGCAGCCAAGAGTTCACTCCTACAGCTACCATGGGAGCAGGAAAACAGCGATGAGTAATAAGAGTGAGTGGGGAATGTACAGCAGTTTAACAGCTAACAAAGTGAGTGTAAAATGATAATGTGTTCCCTGCATTAATATTAATTATTTCTCTCACCAAAATAAAATGAAAACAACATTGTAAGCACTCATTTTAAATTTTTAAGACTGTATTATTGAGGCACTTATATAATGCATTTGGGACCCACTTTCCTGTTTTGTATGAGAAATAAGTATTTTGGAACAAGATAAACAAGCAAAAAGGAAGAATATTACTGAGAAAATGAAAGTCATGGCAATTTCTCCTTGTAGACTTTCTTCCTTTTCCTCTTTTCCTCCCATTTGAGATGCTGCTCTGCCGCCCTGTGTTCTGGGGTTCTAATTCTGTGAGAACGTGATTGATTGCAAAAGGTCTCTGGTAGAATTCAGTCCTGTAGAAGCAGTGATTTAACTTGGGGAGTATGGTCTTGGGTCACAATTCATCATCTTTCTATAAATTGCAGTATGTAGCTGTGCTGCTCCTCACAGCACCTTAGAAAGGATTTGCCATCCAAAAAAAAATTATCACTTCTCCACTTTCTTCTGAGAAGATTGTAATTTGCAGCCTCCAGGAGAAGCATTGCATTTGTTGCCTGTCCTGACTAGTGGGGTTTTTCCCGGTTGTGTGGGGTAGCTGGTTCATCAAAGTAGGAGGCAGGGGAATGGCTCCCTCATGTTTTTCCCCCTTGTTTAGGTAGGCGGGTAGTTCATTTCTCTTCACATGCGCTCAAAGATGTGAGGAGGCAATTCAAATTCGGTGATCTCTGTGTGGCAGCTGTATAGTACAGGACAGGATGCCTTCTTTTAAGCCAAGGATTTTTGGTTTTGCATGTCTGTAGAGCACACAGCAGATATTTAAACAGTCATGATAGTGGCATATTTAGATAAACGCATTGCAGATCTGTCCCCGTGAGTTGTTAGAGATGGATTGTGGTTCCCCTCCATCTCCCCCCATATTTCTGCTGGCATGTTCTTTAGTCTGGGCTACATCTCGGGTGCATCACAACCCCACACCTGCCATCAGAGTGGATGTGGGACTAGTTTGGGGTGTAGGTACAGACACAGTCACCTGTCAGTGCTGAGCAGTCATCCCCTGCAGCTGTTCCTAATCTCCTCTTGGGAAAAGATGGCTGCACAGGTAGAAAAAATACCAAAGAATCCACGTGGCCTACAGAATTGCTAGCTGGGCCATACAAGTTTACGCTAAGGTCTAAGCATGCTGAAGTCATTTTCAGTTTTCCATTACAGAGAAGGAAAAAAACCTGGAAAATCAATATAATTTCTCTTTTCTGTAGGAGACAATGGACAGATTGTATGCTTTAGGGTCAAACAGATGTTTCATCTTGAAGCATTTTTTTAATCCATAAAAACAGTGGGAAAACATATAAAGAGGAAAAATTGTTCAAACAGATTAATTTACTTTATTGCAAATATTTTAAAGCATCATCTAGAAAGAAAAGGAATTAGCTTTGACTTAGCTAATAAAGTCCAGTAATTTTCAAATCCATGTCCTTCATTCTTTATTTTATACAGAAGCAGAATGATTTTTTTAAGTCACAAGTAAGGAAAAAAGGAAATATTATTTAATTCTTGTTAGTAATTTTCAGAAGATGACAAATACTCTAAAATGGCTTGGCCTTTTGGTATTTAACATCAGGTCTACTTCAACAAATTTAAAAGCCATTTGCCAAAATATTTGGAATAGTTGTGAAAACAAAAATTCTGATACTACTCTTTAAAATGTCTCTACTAAGGGAAATAGTGAAAGCAAATTGCAACATTACATGAAAATTGCAATGTATGGATAGTCGTGTCAGCTGTCAACAGAATATATTCACATTTCAGTTTCAGGTGCAGCAGTGTATGGGTTTAGGGTGTGGACATATGCAGTTAATATTAACCTGATTTCTGATAAATATCTGTGTCTGCACTGTAATGATAGAAAGTGCATCTTTCTCTCCTGAGGACTTACAGCAAAACTCATTGCAGAAAACATTGTCTCTTCTTTTGTGCGGGCACAAAGACTGGTGTAAAAGAGCCCCTGTGCAAATCCAAGGTTTCTCTCTGGCTCTCGAGCCCGGCCTGGGCTGTGCACTCAGCCTGTGGGTCAGGAGCTCGGGTGGCTAAAGTGCTTTGCAGAGGATCTTCACTGGGACCTTGTGCAGGTGATCCCAGAGACCTGCCCTCGTAGGCTAAGGGAATAGTGCATTGTTCATCGGGGTTGTGGTGAAGGCAGCATGGTTTAATATTCTCTGATCTGCAAGGTTTATGAAGACTTTATTCAAAAAGCACTCTTGTGTGCCCTCTGCATTTTCAACATCAGATAAGAAGCTTTATAACCCTGAATTATTTATAGGTTGGTAATACAGTAGATCTGACCTTTTTACAGGGTAGCATCGTGCAGAAGCGAATGAAGTATTTTTACACAAGGGTCATGCACGCAAGGCATAATCTTGTTGTTTCAATTGTGATGTCCCCTCACTTTGCTCTGTCCTAGCCACTTTTTTTGCAATGGTGTTTCTTGTGTCTTATGTGTGAATCGAGGACAAATCATGCAGAAAGCATCTGTTAGTTTAAGCACGAGAGGGTTTTTTTGAGCAGCAATTGAACAAATGCAGTGTTATAAAAAAAAGTTACGAAGTTGTACCCTTTCTGCTCATCTCATAAGGATGAGCAATAAGGCCTGTATTGCCCAGTTTATTGAGCCTGAGCAGTGTCTTTTACCTGCTTTAATGCCAAAGCATTGAAATGAAGAAAATTGGCACTGTACGCTCATGAGTCACTAAAGCCATAGTGGAATAAGTCTTTATCTATGGCATAGGAAATCCAATGTCGTGTCTGTGAGAAGAAGTGTTTTAATATGGTCTTTTGGATTCTCAAGACACAAGTACTTGATAAATCCATATGCCTCTCTAGTGCTGCATTTTGGGTTTGGACCTGATTTACAGAGATGCTAAACCCCAACAAAACAAAACCCAAACCAAACAAAACCCGTCAATGTCTGCACTTCTAAAAACTCCAAGGATCTCATCCAAATTTTGAACATCTACATCCACACTTTGGAGCAGCCCACCTCAAAAAAGAGCTCCCTTCTAGAATGGGAAGAGAGACCCAGAACAGCATATGTGGGCACACACTTGCCTTCCTCACCAGCTTTGATAGGATTTTAAAGGCAGGACAGAATGGTAATGGGTTAAGTGGGTTCTACTTCTCACTCCCTAGGGTTACATCTCTCCAAAATGCAGGCTTGGGCTGCATACTTGCACTGAACCTTAGTGCATTAAATTTGTATCAGGTTGGCACTGCAGGTCAGAGTCTAGACTGATGCTTTAAAGCATCCCACAAGTGAGGAAGACAAATTAAAGATTAATCCAATAGGCAGTAGTATTACTCATTTGTGCACTGCAATTCAGTAGACTTTTTTACTTATCTTGAATGGTAAAACAGGGGCATTTAAAGATTCAGACTGAGCAAAATGTGAATGTGGAAAGGATATGCTCTCATTGGCTTTAATATCCAGCACAATAAGGAAGTGATGTTGGTCAGTGAATAAAGACAGAATAATGACTGCATGGAGGCAACTTTTGAACATTGCTGTAAGATGCTGTCAGATACTTGAATTTTTTAATCTTTTATTTTGTCACATACCCTTTTTTTTCCTTTAAAAGCTTATGCTATAAAGGTATGTAGCTCTTCAACAGATATGCTAGTGACTTGTAGGGTACTTAGTCCTGTAAGTGCTGTGTCTCAGATGTTCTAAGAACTCCAGTATGGCTCTAACTACAGCTGCTTGCAGCACTTAGCCTTCCAATTCCAGTGTGCTGTGGAAGTTACTTCAACTAAAGCTTTTAAGATATTTTGTATCACTTATATTTGTGATCACAAAAAATATTGTGCAACTTCTTAAGGGAAATTGGTAAGAGAAGGATGGTGATGCCAAGCTCTGAAGTGAGATAAGGGTTGAATATCTTCCCAAATGACTCAATTTTTATTTCCATTGATAGATTTTTGTATGGTTTTATTCTTACTACTGAAAGCATGGGTTTCAGTTATTAGGTTGCCACTTTCCTCTTTAGCCAATTCCAGTAACTTCAGTGAAGCTATGCTGAACTTGCACGCTGAAGGACATGACTGGGGGCTTGGCCGCTCCTGAATTGGGTATTTTAAGGGCAGGAATGACCCATAGTGAAATTTAGCAAACCTATCGTTCTCTCTCTGTCATGGCAACCTCTCAGGCCTTGTACCACCTGAAGCAGCATGGTGTTCTTCAAAGAGTTTTGGTTCCAGAGTGGTTTTCTTAATGCAAGTGGCCATGCAGGAAGGCAGCCTATAACTTCTGTCACAGCACTGTCACCGGAGGAGACCCTGCTCTGCTGACAGCAGGTTGATAAGCCCCTTTTCAGCATCCTCATCCTTCCCACAGAATAAAAGTGAAGCCAGTGCAAAATTATCTCCTCTAAAATTTTCATTGTAAAGGGTGATTGAACCAATGGAGAATAAGTTATATTTTGGACAAAAGAATTAAAAATGTGTGAGATAACTGATTCCAGTCTAGCAGGAAAACCAAAACAAAGCAGCAATGACATCTGTAAGAGATTAAATAGACTTCTGAAAATGTAATTCTAATGCACCAAATAATCAGCTTGACATCTTGATAGGTTTAGGATTAGGTATCTCACTTCAGCCATTTTGTTACACATTTAATTTCACTCCGGCTTAAGAAGCTTGGTTTTTGCTCTATGCCCACCTTACAATTTTGTTTTAGGAGCATCACAATCATGTTGTGGTGCTTCACAGACATGTTCCAAATATGTTTTCCTAAAAATAAGAAGAGGAGAATAAGAATAGGAGAATATGAATAGGGGTTTATAAGATAGGGACAGATTTTTTAGTAGGGCATGTAGCAATACGACATATATTAATAGTTTTAAACTAAAATAAGGTAGATTCAGACTAGGGATAAGGAGGAAATTTTTTTACAATGAGGGTGGTGAGGCGCTAGCACAAGTTTCCCACAGAGATGGCAGACGCCCTGTCCCTGGAAAAATCAAGGACAGATTGGATGGCTCTCTAAGCAACCTGATCTAGTTGAAGATGTCCCTGCTCACTGCAGAAGGGTCAGACTAGATGACCTTTAAAGGCCATTTCTAACCCAAACTATTCTATGGTTGTATGATTCTATGAATGCCCCTGCTGGTGGAATGAGGCCGGAGACTGAGGAAACCTGTGGTTCTGTGGCGGGTCTCAGAACTCTGGCCTGTTTGTACTATCTGACATGAGCTGACTACAGTTTTTCCACATGATTATGTGACAAAAAAATTTAACTGAGAGTTTTTTCTCAAAAAATTATCTGTCCAGGATATTCTTATATTATCCTGTCATCAGCAGAAGTAGCTCCTTACTGGAGTTCAGTTGTGTCTCACTGCCTGTTCTGAATGAAATCCCCATTAGCCAAGACATCTCCATAATGAAGAGTTACAGCATGTACCTGTTGGAAAGCTGGCAATTCCTTCTTTTCAGGGTGAGGGTGGCTTTACACAGTATGGGCATTTCAGACCGTTCTTTGCTTGGTATCATTTGTATTAAAATAAAACGCAAATTATGTTTTTTCAGTGTAGAAAAGCTTTTCTCTGATCCCATGAAATCTGGCATACAGTGTAAATATATTGTAGCATTTAAATATGGTACACAAATTTCCATACACATATGCTGTATAAGAACAATGTAGCATGAATCATCCGGCTATGACTGCAGGGCGTTTGCAAAACACCTATTAATTCTGTCCGGTCAGTCCCCACTGTATAGATTGAAAAAGTTATAATATTCCTCAAATTGCTTACATCTGAATGCTTCTATGTTTCAGAGTTTCTTCAAGCTCTTTTAAATCAAAAGAAAGATGATCCTGTCCTATTGCTGACTCATGCCTCTTATGTTTCTGTTCCATTGCACAGGGCTTTTAACATTCTTCAATGTAAATGTATCCAACTGGTAAACCAGACATTTCGGAAGCCACATTTTCTTGAGTAATAGCTATGCTCTGTCTCAGTTTTCCTTTGACTTAAGGAAAATTTCTACTGCCCTAGCATGCAAAGGTTTTTGGTGAATGTTTTCTAAATTATTTTATTTTCAAGGGCTGGTTCTTATTACAAAGAAAAAAAAAAAAGGAAAAAAAAGGTCAATGTACGTACAGTTTTATTTCTTTTGGATATTTTTAAGGTTTGTTGAAAATAGAATTCTTATTCTCAGGAAATCCCTTGCTTCTAACTGCTGTTTCTTCCTCATATCTGGCTCTTCCTTCAAGAGCTGCCTAGAAAAAAGAAGGCAGATCACAGTTTAGTTTGATGGTTTCTCCTTAAATTCTTTTTTATATGTATAAAGGAGTATGGGTTGAGGTATCTGTGTGAGTGTTGCATTGCAGTATGCTTTAATCATTTTCCCAATCCTACTTAGTTTCTGGCATTCCTGAGAGGTGCACTTGCACTGACACTGGCTGATGACATTTCCATCCTTTTCTGACTATTTGAAAATGTGCAACTTTCCATGCTTTCGACAAAGTTATCCTTCAGGCTCAACAAAATCCATACAGCTGTTCGCAGACTGCCTCAAACCTTTTTGTTTTTTGCATAGAAGTCATAACCTATATTGATCTGTATTGATTTAAGTTAAAGGATGAACTGCATGTACTGATATTACAGAAACAATCTGGCTTGATTATAAAGCACGAGTACGTAGTAGGAGCAGACATGCAATCCTTCTTCTCTGGGTAAATGGGTAGTAAAATGTCACAGGGCACTGCAAAGAGGAATTCATTAATCTTTGGAAAGGATAAAGCGACTGCAACAAGGAAAGTCCATGAGGAAATGACTCTGTTGGCTGTGCAGGGTTTGGAGGCTGCTGGCTGATAGACAGGTCATGCAAAGCCCTGTGAAAAATAGCACCTGTTGAACTCAGCACTGCTCATCAACACAGGAGCCCTGGGACAGAGGGCAGGGCTTTCGTAAGAAATGTGTCAGGAGGGTTGTCAGAGGCAGCCAGAGCTGGAGGTTCCTTAACACTGCAGGTCTGCCTGAGCCTCGCCCCAGTGCAGTTTCTGAGCCTGCCTCTGTGTGTGTGTGAGGGAGGGATATTTGGGGGGGTTTCAGAGGCTGAGAAGCTGCTTAAGGTCAGCGCTGAGCACTCTGTGTAGCCACTGAGCGAGCCATGGGGAGGTAGAGGGTGTTCAGTTCTATTGAGAATTTAGCTGTTTAAGTTCGTTAAGGCTTTTAAATCAAAATGGTTTTGATTTTGAAATTCCTGGGATGCCACAGCACTCAGAAGCTGACGTGTCATCTTCTGGTGATTGTAGATCTCTGGGACCTCCAACATAGGAAGGACTTGGACCTGTTGAAATGAGTCCAGAGAGGCCACGAAGATGATTAGAGTACTGGAGCACCTCTTCTGTGCAGACGAGCTGAGAGAGATGGGATTGTTCAGTCCGGAGAAGAGAAGGCTCTGGAGAAACCTTTGAGCACATTCCAGTAGCTGGAAAAGGACTTTTAAAAAGGGCAGGTAGTGATAGAACAGAGGGAAACAGCTTCAAACTGAAAGATGGTAGGGTTAGATTAGGCATTAGGAAGAAATTCTTCGCTGTGAGGGTGGTGAGGCACTAGAACAGGTAGACCAGAGAAGTTGTAGATGCCCCATCCCCAGAAGGTCAGGTTGGATGGGACTCTGAGTAACCTGGTGCCATGGTTTGACGCTGACCAAACACCAGCCACCCATGAGAGCTGCTCACTCCCTCTCTCCCCTGCCACAGCTGGGCGGAGGAGACAGAACAGAACTAAATATTAAACGACGGGGTCATGATTTGAGATAAGGACCAGGAGAAGCCATTTCAAGGGGCAAAACAGGCTCAACTTAGAGTTACAAAGTGAATTTATTACTAGCAGAGTCAGAGGAGGATAATGAGAAGTAAAATAAGCTCTTAAGACACTGTTCTTTCCCCCAAACCCTCCCTCCTTCGCACCCAACAGCACAGGGGGACAGGGTGTGGGGGGTTTGGTCAGTTCATCACCTGAGATCTTCTTCCACCGCTCAGGCAGAGGAGTCCCTCCTCTGCTGGGCCGTGGGGTCCCTCCCATGGGAGACGGTTCTCTGTGAACTTCTCCAACGTGGGTCCAATCTCACAAGCAGCAGTCCTCCCAAAACTGCTGCAAGTCCCCCCATGGGCAGACAGTCCTCCCAAAACTGCTGTGGCATGGGTCACTCATCCATGGGGTGCAGTCCTCCAAGGACAGGCTGCTCCAGCCTGGAAGCAGGGCCCCCTCTCTCCCCTGGGTCTCCCACTGGACCACAGCCTCCTGCAGGCATCCACCCGCTCTGGTGTGGGCACCTTCCCTACAGGCTGTGAGTGGATCTATGCATCCCCCGTGGACCCCATGGGCTGCAGGGGCACAGCTTCCCCATGGTCCTCACCACAGCTGGCAGAGGAATTTTGGCTTCAGTGCCTGGAGCACCTCCTCCCCCTCCTTCTTCACTGACCTCGGTCTCCATGTTTTTCCCTCACATGTTCTCACCTCCTCTTCTCTGGCTTAAAAAAAAATCCTATGTGCATCTTTGATTTCTTCTTAAATATCACAGAGGCATAACCAACCTCTCTAACTGGGCCAGCCTTGGCCAGCAGCATGTCCATCTTCAGAGCCATCAGGGACTGGCTCTGCTGGACATGGTGGAAGCTTCCAGCAGCTTCTCACAGGAACCCCCTCTGTGGCCCCCCTGCTACCAAAAACCAGGCCAAGCAAAACCTGTACGCCTGGTCTAGTGGAAGGTGCTCTTGTCCATGGCAAGGACTTTGGAACTAGATGACCTTTAAAGGCCCCTTCCAAACCAAACCATTCTATGATCTCTGAAATTACATACTTTATAGATGCCATATTTTCTACTTGAGAAATTTAACCTTGCATTATGAGCTTCTTTACAATAATGGAAATTCATGGGATCTGCACACCATTGTGGGAGTGAAATGAATTTGCGTTTACCTGAAGTGAATTATTTTATCTGTACATAGATCTGGTAAAGCATGGTCAAATTAATGCCCTTGGATAAACTAACTTTTCCATTTATGATGGTAGCAGTTTGATGCTTTACCAAAATGTCTTTGGTTTTGCCTGAAAGCAGCCCATCCCAGTGAACTAAAGCTAGGGAGCTCTTATTCCTGTTGTTACACAATTCAAAGTAATTTATCTACTGCACTGGTAATTCAATACGCTATCTTTAACTGTTCTGCAAGCATATATGACTCCTTTGAACATTTATTCTTACACTGAACATCCTGTATTGCTGGGAAAACAAGGATTGCTTTTCTTTCTACTGCAGGCATCTAGTTTAAAGGCTAGGCTGATTATTCACTCTCTTTACTCTCCAGTCAGGCAGCAAAAGCAGTATTTTCCTTGCCTCAGAAGCAGTTACAAAGTTGAATCTACTTAAGATTCCCATGTAAAGGGTGATATTGAAGTGGACAGATACTATTTGAGAGACTAAAGCTTATTCCACAGCCTAGATCAGTAGTAAAAAAAATTTTAAAACAAATTTGAAAAACAGCTGCAAAAAAGGTGAAATTTACTGCTGTTGCTTATAAATTTGGATCAAATCCTAAAGTATGTATTTTTCTCGGATTTTTTACTGATTTTTACATGTGCAGGAAGATTGCTATTTTGATAGCGCTTACTTTCCCAGTTGGAATGGAGGGCTTCACATACACTTTCTGTCTTCCCCCCTCAGTGTCATTGCACCAGTGAGAACTTTTGAATGCTCTTGTCTTGGAGCTTTGTGTGAGGAGGACAGTGACTGCTGGAGCTCCCAGAGCATACCCCAACATCTTTAATGGCCTAGACACTATAGCTGGACTTAAATCTAGAAATCTAGATCCAGTCTTATAAAAGGATCTTTCTAGATAGGGAGAGAAGACCTAAAAAGTTAAGAGATATGCTGTAATTGTCCTGTAGAGGGTTTTAAATATGATGATTCATCAGTAGCAAAACTCCTGTAAAAATTTGATGCCTACTTCAGTTGAATTGTTTGTGGGTTGTTTTTGTTTTTGTTTTCTTTCTGACTGCTATTTCTGTGTTGATTCTGGGACCGTTTCCTATATATGACAGAGTGCAGGAGACATTTCAATTGCTAGATATTTATGGAATTGATAGAAAGTGGCCACGAAATGAAATGGTATAGATGGTTCTTCAGCTGAGGCTTTGATTTTCTGAGCCTTTTGCTTGTGACATGTATTTCCTGGGTGCTATGAAGCAGAATTTGTTATCTGTTAAACACTTTGAACTTTGTCTCTATTCTACTTGTTTGGTTTTGTAATAATAATACAAACTGGAGATGTTTCCAACAAAATCATGATGCTTTAAAGCTATGTCCACCAATGTGTTAGAGGCACAGTGACATCTGCTTGTTGCCTAAAACTGCCAGTGCTAAGAGGGTGCCATCAGCTATAGTTAGACACAAAATTTAGGGCTCAATCTGGCAGTGAAGTGTGGGAAGAGGGACAACATGCAGCAGAGTGCAGACCCTGTCTCAGCTTTGAGAACATAAAGGGGAAAGTAGAACTGTCACCCTCACCTGTTCAGACATTTAGGTCTCCTTTTATAACCATCTGACTTTAAAAGACCTGATTGGAACAATGGCCCCATCAGAGTTGATGAATTTTCCCATTGCATCCTGCTTTGCCCAGGAGTGCTTGACCTTCCCAGCAGCAAGCACAGCTCAGTCCTGACCCCTGACCCTCATGCCTTTGGTCAGGGCAGATCAGCAGAAACCAAAAATAGATGAGATGCTGCCATCAGCCACAGGGAGTGTGAAATATCGCAGTCCTGGTTCCCTTACATGCAAAATGCATCTCAATGCAGTGTAGGATTGCATTTGCAAATTTGTTGCCCGGTTTGTTCCTGCAGTCAAACTGAGGATACAGGCCAGTCAATATTCCGCTTGGGTGTTTGGTCTGTGAATTGCGCCCGTGTTTGGAGGCATTTTGCTTAGCCAGAAGCCTTCTGAGTTTAACTCAGAAGTGTGTGTGGCTATCTACAAAGGCAGCGAGGCATAGCTGCATCATCCTATCAGTGCCTCAGTCTGTAGACACTATGCAGCACTTAGGTCCTGCAGGACCTCTGCAGTGCCTGGTATCAGTAAATGCCTGGAATCATAGAAAGCTTCTGATCACTTAGTCCAAGCCTACAAGAGGACAAGCAACCTCTGTGTAGTGTACTAATACGAGATTTGGGAGATACTTGTCCACGTCTCTGCTCTGCAAAAAGATGTCTCTAGTGGCCTTTATGAAATAATTTATTTTCCTCTGTCTTTTGTTCCCTTTCTATAAAATAGATGTGGCATCATCATGCCAGACTGCAGCTAGGAGAATTAATGGTCTGTGTGTAGAGAAAGGATAATGTGGTCTGTTTGGAGTTTGATTTCATCTCTTTGGCAGGTGCCACCACAGCCATCAAAATGTTTTAATGTAGTACAGGCTTCTTTGTGTCTCCTGAGGTACCCTTGCCATCATACTGAGCAGCTTTGCTATCATACTCCCATTTTGTTTGGGTTGAGTAGAGGTTCACATCTGAGATGTGGTGATTCATCAGTGAATTGCTGCATGAACCTGGCAGCAGAGCCCCTGCACTGCTTCCTCACCCTGCCTCCCATTCAGGGTTGTGAGCCCAGCTGAAGTCCTGGATGCAGCACTAATGGGGTAGTGCTCAGCCTCTGACACTGAAAAATGGAACCAACTACAAAGCCAACAGCAGCAACAAATTTTGGGGTGTCTCAGCACTGCTTCGCTGTCAGTAGCTGCTTGCTGTAGGGTTGTCCTTGACCAGGTTTGAATGTGAAGAAGCCTCTCTGAAAACAAGAACAGAATGTTATATTGAAGTGCGTAAATGCCTTGGAAATTCTCAGGCAATCGAGAGTGACTCACTGCTTTAGCACCAGTGCTGGAGATCATTTGGCAAGATGCAGTTTCAATAACCAATGCAGGCACAAAGACCAAGTGTTTTCAGAGCTAGATGAGATGCAGAGATGAGCCTAGATTCTCCCTGCCCCCAAGGTACAGGCTAGAAGTATTCTCTTCTCTATCTGAATTGTATTGTCTGCCTGATGACTGCTTCTTCAAAGCTTTGATATGGTAGATGTATCCAGCAAATGATGTATTTAAGAAGATAATCAAATGCAACCTGATATGCCCAACATCTATTAAGACAGAGAAATTTCTGTCTTCCCTCTGGGGAATCCTCTTTTCTTGAGATGGGCAAAGATGAGGTTTGTGTGCTGATTGGTTACAATATGCCCTGTGAAGTAATTTGACTTAGCTAAGAGGGAGTGATGGCAGCATCCTGTGCCTCTGCTGAGTCCTTCTGGGTCTGCACATGGGAGCAGCAGCAGGCAGCCAGCTGTTCATGGGCAGTTCTACGCCCTTTAGCAGAAAACCTGGGCCTCTCACAGGGAAGAAATTCTAATAATAAAGTTAAAAGGATCTTCTTTTAATCATCACTGCACCTGAACAAGATTGGAAGGTTGGATGCAGATGCTATAAATATATAAAAAAAAGAGCAAAGTGAGAAAAATCAGAAGATGCTGTTATAACTCTTATTTTTAGCAAACTAAGTTCCAGACAGTGTGCTGGGGGCAGCTGGGCTGCACAACAGGTGATGATACGTCATCATATTTAAGATAAATGCTAAAAAATTGCATGACTTACTGAAGCAATAGCTTTTCAATTTATAGTATTTCAAGGATGGTGATTTTGAAGAGCAGCAGTTTGAATTTTAGCTGGTTTAATGCAAACTAATGTTCTAGAAATAATCCTCTTTATTAATAAACCACATTTCCTAAGAAGTCGTGTATGGAGCAGCAAATGCTAAGTAAAAGGAATACTAAAGACAAAATCTGTTTCAAATGCCAGATCTGGCAAACTCTCCTGTTAGAGAAATATCTAATAGCAGCTGGATTGGGCTTTTTCTAACCGAGTAAGACAGATTGATTGAGGGAGGGAAAAAGTGAATTTGCAAATAAAATTGAAAAGATTCCTGAGCACCACTTGTTCAATGGGTGTTTTCATTTAGTCCAACATCATGATTGAAACATACTTTATAGCTTGGAGCTGCTGGTGAAGTTATTGCATCTGTCTGCACGGGGATGCCTGTTAGCAGCTGAGCTCATGTGCCGCCAAGGTCTGCACATCTGCCTGCAGAGCTCCCACCACCCTGCTCACTGCGCCCGTCCAGGCAGCTCCTGCTCCTTCCAGGGCCTGTGTTCAGCAGCATAGGACATTCCTGACAAACCTTCCCAAGGGCCTTCTAGGATCTGAGAGTTCAAAGATATTAATTTCAATTATTTTAGTTTTCAAAACTCTTCTAAGAAGTTTAGGGCCTGGCACTGTGTTAGAGATAGATGGGCTGCAGGTAAAATTGGTGATATCCAGCACTCCCTACTGTTTGTGTGTGACAGAGGGGCCTTGTGGGTTCAGCTTTGTGTGCTGAAAAAGGTTTTTGTGCCCTGCATGTTCTGCTCCTGATCTTTGGAGGGTGGAGAGAGAGAGAAGAGGGCTGTTGGCAAGCATTTTAATTCTTGACCTCCTTTGGTGCAAGACCTGGCTTTGAGAGGGCAAAGGCAGGCAGTGTGTTTACTGTTCTCAGACACTTTTTGGAGGCAGTGAGAGCTCTTGAGCATGTTGCCTCCCCCTCTCCCTGTTGCCCTGCGGCAAGGACACCACACCTGCCCTACATGTTGGTGTGCCACCCTCTTCTTGTGGGGCTGGTGGTCGTGAGGACTCTGCTCTGAGGATGGGGAGCGGCACCCAGGCAAAGAGCACACTGGGGCAGCTCATTACCCACCACTGAGCTGGAGGACAGCTTTTCCATGTAATGAAAGCATGCGGCACATCAAGAGATGCTCCAGTATTGGCATCCTGCCAGGAGGACTCGTCCTGAGAGCTGGCATCAGATGCAAGTTGTAAGTGAGCAGGTTTTGGAGTTTAGGGAGATTAAATTATCTCTGCCAGCATTGCCATGCCCTCCTTGACAGCATTTTCTAGAGCCTTCTGTCACTGAAGAACAAAAGCTGGATCCAGCAGTTGCCTGGTGATTCCATCCACTTCAGCCAAACAGGCGTTTTGGGCTGGATGCCCCTATAGCACAATGAGAATAATGGAAATTACAGCTGATTTACTATGCAACGATGCTTCTGAGCCAAATGGTTTCCATCTGAATATGAAGCAAAATTGCCAGTGTGCTGGTGTAATGAATGCACCATCTCTTTGCCCCTTCTGTGCCTTTGCAGTCAAGTATTTGCTCGAAAGTCCAGCATTAGATAACAATCAGGAAAGAAGGGTTGGAAGTCACATCTTTAAAGTTTGTCTAGATTTTACTTAGTATATAATAGTAGCTCCAAATGTTGGGAAATGGATAAATTAAAAGCATGCAAACCTGCTTTGTGCAGAGTCGGCCAGGTGTGTGCATGTGCCGTAGGCTCGCTTCAGCAGGGTCAGCATGGGGTCCCCATGCCAGGAGTTGTAGGAAGTGTGCTGTTTCATCTCCAGATAAAATGTTTTGTCCTGTGGACTTTTGAAAAACCTGCTGGAAGTCTGAAAGCAATGTAGCTTCTTTTTATGAATCTGGTGCCAAAACCTCTGCGGCGAGTCCCCTGTGCGATCAGTAGCACAGAGCCAGACAAAGCCTGATACAAATCTATGCCGTGGGCAGAGCGGTGATAAAGATGCATGTTGGGAGAGTTCAGGGGCATTTGAGAGGACAGCAGGGGTGGAGGATGAGATGTATCTTCGACAAGCCTCTGAGTCCTCTAAAATCTGTTAGTCCTTCCCAGCCCCCGGATAGTCTGTGATTAGAACGACAGGACGATGGCTCGGGGCCACCTGCACTTCAGCTGTGATTGCTGCAGGGAAGTGGGTGCACAGAAGTTAGGTGGCAAATCCCAGCTGGTGGATGAGTTCCCATGAGAAATGGGACTGTTATGCAGTAAGGGAGATGGTCTTAAAAGCAGTTCATTTGATTAGGATGTCATTATGTGAAAAATTAAGAGCACTTGTCATTTCTGTGGGATGATGAAGCTATTGCCAAAATCCAGCTTTCAGTTGCTGGTGCTGGTTATATAATGATGACTGCTTTGTGTTTCCAAGGATTGTAACCTCTTAGTTGAAAACAATGTCAGGAGGAGGTTCTTCAGCATGGTTTGCTGTTTGTGCAAAAACTTTTATTTTCTCTGAGCTCTGTTAGATTGTCCAGCTATGTCTTTGTCAGGTGTGCACACATAACAGGTCGATCTAAGCATTGTTTACTCAGATTTAGAGGGATGCACTGGGCCATATCTGCTGTTGTCTTTGCTTGAGTTTAGATCCATGACTAACATTATTTTGGGTAACAGTGTCTTTTGTTTTGTATCTCAAAATAGCATTTTCCATTAAATGACTGTTTCCACTATACTGAAATACTCTCTTTGTGGAGTTCAATATTGTTTCTACATGTACTTAAATGCTGACGTGTCTGCTGCACTTTTCAGTTGCTAAGGAAATAGTTTCCTTTTCTTGATAGATATTTTTAATGTCTCAGCTATGCCTGTGGTAGAGGATTGGCCATCTTTTTACCTGGACAAATTTAAGTGAATTTTGGGACCAGTAATTCTTGCAGACTAGATGTCTTTAAAAGGCAAAAGAAAGCGCAGAAAGGAGAGAAGAGCTCTCATGGAGACAGGAAAAGAGGGATTTTTGGCTTTGTTTGCTTAATTCTAAGCAATTAAAGAAATTTTTACATTGTAGTCAAGTACAATCATTGTCGTAACAGGAAAACTTTACAGCACCATTGAAATGTCTACTCTTAGGCTATGATTTGCATTGGGAACTGTTCTCAACTGGATCTCAAGTGCCCTAGGCCCTGGTTGTGTCCCCCAAATTGTATGAGGGACTTGGCAAACCTTTACTTCCTCTCGTCAAGCACAACTTCGCAACATGATGGTGACAAAGCAGAATGTCACAGCACCTGCCGTGGGTCTGTGGCAACATGAAACCCACCTGACTTCCCACAGCTTCTCCAACCTCTCCATGGCTGCAGTTCTTCTGTTTTCCAGAAAGTCAGAGTATAGCATGCTGCTCATAGACTTTATTTCTGATCAGGATGATGGTGTCTTACATTCCTACCCTTGGGATAAGAGTCAGTTCATGTGAAAGATCAGACTAGAAAATGGGTAAAAAAACATATGACAAGCTCCTTGAAAGATGCCTCTCTTCTTTTAGAAATAAGAAGATTATGCTATGTAAATATAAACCATAAATGCACGTGGGGAACTAAAGAGCCTGTGATGCAGTGTGCGGAGGAGTTAAGCTGAGATTACAAAGCTTCACTGCACTCCTAATCTGAGATGTGGCTTTGGTGGTGGCTTCTCCTGGATACTAGTACAACTCTGAAACTCGAAATATATCTAATTTCAGTGATGCTTAGAGGTTAAAGTTTAATGTCCCAGTACTACCAGTGGAAGAGAAGCAGTTTGCTCAAGGGCGAGGTCTGTGTCACGTCTCTCTCTTATCTCAGGGGATCAAGGAAAAAACTGATTTTACAGTGCTCCTTAGGAGAAAGCAAGGAGATGTCACCTCAGGTATTTAAGTTTAGCCCAATGTGACATTGGAACATGGAAGACGTAGAGATGGCAAAGCACGATAGTTAAACAATCAATATTTTATTGATCACTTAAAAGTTCGTCAGCGTGCAGTCTGTGCTCTGCCTCACTTAAGCTACAGCTGAACTCTTCAAACCTTCCTGCCTCTCAAATGAAAATTAAATACTTTGCATTGTCTCATTGAAGTGGAAAAACAGGAGAAGAGAAGAAGGCTTAAATGAAAAGCTGTCTGTAAGATGAAATGAAACATTTTAGTTCAGGGAAATGAAGGGTTTGAGTTGCAGAGCAGAAGGAGGGGACTATTCGATAAAACTGGGATATATAATTTTCAGGTTCAGGAAGTTCATTTTTCTCACTGATTTGAGAAGATGAAGAGAATGGTACAACTGCTAACCAGGAGGGGTTCTGGGATTAGGTGTCATAGTATCCCCGGCTGAGACTTTCTCTTTTAAAAGCAGAACTTCCTTCAGTCCATCCTATTGGAAACACTGGCTCTGAATGTCTCTCTAGCATGGAAGGCAGGATGCCCTGTTGTGTGTGTTTCCGAAGTGAGAGGGCAGGGGAGACTTGGAGCAGCTTTCCCTGAGATAACCTCAGCCATCCTGTCCTGCGTCTCACCTGCAGTGGGTGGGCACCTCATCCCAGTCACCTCGTCACAGTGCAAAGCACTGGCGAGGGAGGGAAGGGGAGGGAGGGCTTCCCTGGCAGTGCCTCTGTGCACTTTAGCATTTGAACTGAGTTTTTGTCCCCGTAATGTGGTGACTAGGGCCATGCTTCTGAAAGGGGCATTCAAATCCTTTTGGCAGAGGGGAAAATGGAGTTTGCTTTCTGCTTTCTCTGAGTGTTCTCAACTACTCAGGAAAAAAAAAGGTAGACAAAACCATGACCGTGGTGTCCAAAGGTCAGATGCAAGCACGCAGTTTTTCTAAACAAAACCTTTTAACAAAAGTGGTTGCAAATGCAGCCTGAATTTATGATTGAAAAGGGATTTAGGGGTGAATGAACCATTGTGAATTCCCAGATCTCTGTAAGAGGAAGAGGTGTGATACAAACAAAGGCTGGATGAAAGGCAGATTTTAGACTTGCGTTTCAGGGTCTCAGGGAGTCAGGAGTTTGTGGTTCTTATTGCTCCTGGTAAAAGGTGTGTAGAGGTATTCAATATTCAGAACTTTGTCATTTTTTGAATACAGATGATGGTAAATATTTTAGAAATGAGGGTTTCAGTCTGCTTGTGAAGAAACAATGCTCTCATGCTGAATTATCCTGGTTTTCCTCTTCTAGAGCAGGTGTTTTCTTTGGAGAAATTAATAGTGTTTTAAGTTTGTTCAATTTAAGCATGTCTGAAATCACAACTCTGCTGACAAGTTGCGTTGAGGGTTTCTTATCTGTAACGTGTAATGGTGAACTCTCACCACTTGTATCAGATAGGGATGTTTTGCACAAGCAACAGTTCACATGCTGATAAATACTAGTGTGACTGACATGAGACACTGCAATGTGTGCTGGGCCTGTGATGTCTTCCCATGAAACAGACCATTTTACCTCATTGAATAATGCTATTTTGCTCTGTGTGTTTATAAACTGAAAGCCTAATACCACCCTAAGCATTGCTGCTGAGTAAGTAATAAAAATAATGCCATTGGTCATACTGGGAGGATTGGGAAATTGTTGTAAAACTCTTAGAGATGTGTGAATGAAATATGCTGATAAGATAGAAATCACCTACCTCTGCCAGTATTTGAATCTGCATTCACCATGGGATCTCAGTTTCTGCTTTCACAGAACTAAAATACCTGAAGCAAAATCAAGAAATTAATCTCTAAAGGATTCTCTGTGAAGTTACTTGGAGGGATCAGTCAGTCCTTGGCTATTTGAATTAGCTCACCTCTGGATTTAGCAGATGGCAGAGAACTCAGTTTTGACAATTGACAAGGAAGACAGGGCCATCACTTATCATCAGCACCAGCTGCAACTGGACTGTGGGAAACTGGCAGAGAGTGTTCCTAGGAACTGCAAGTTTGGAGGAGCTCTTGTAATGAGAAGGTCTGAAACACCTCACTACAGTCAACTCTTGTCTTCCCTTCAGTGTTTTAAGCTCCTGGCTCTTAGGGCTGAAGGGGTTTGACAGCTGCTTTGGGAAATGGTAAGCAGCGTACTTTGTCTGTTGTTGATTCTCATTCAGTTAGTAATAGTTTGTTTCCTTCTCACATAATGTTATCCAAGCTCTTGAACAGGGAAAGGACGGACAAGCTGAGTGGCACTGGGTGCTTGACTGTGCATGGCTCTGCAGCCATACTGGGCCACCCACTTGGGTAGAAGATTTATTCTCTTTCCATGCAGGGCTGCAGGTTAGTTTGCTTCTCTTCAGTGTTATAGCTGAACTTCAAGCCTGTTAGCTCAGAGAGAGACACGTAAAGGAGACTTCATGTTGTCTTAGACAATTTATGCAGGGAACTTTCATCTGAATGTAATACTCAATTTATAATTTTGAGAGCTGCACAAACCTTGTACATTGGGAACACTGAGAGTTGTATTTATGTGGATTGGTTTGTGAGTGGGCATTCGAAGGTAGCTGAATGACTCGTAAGCTCTTGGTAAGCTCTGATTAATTTGAATACATTTGAAAATACATTTGATTCCTCTCTTGGAAAGTAAAATACCTGTCAATCACTGTAAGCCTAATGATAGGAAGCAGATAAGTGAAAGCAGAAGGAAAAAAAGTGAATGAAAAGAACTGGTTGACAGTGGCTAAGAGGAAATTATCTTAATGGCAAGCTAGTGTCTAAAATGTAATCACAGAAAGCAAACTATACAATTTAACTATTCCCTCAACACATCATTGCTTCTCTCAGTTCTACAACCTCTGCATCCATTTCAGATCTCAAGTGAAATTGTGTCTGAGTTAGAGGTGGGGAAAAAAATCCCAAATTCTTGACTCTCACAAATTGCCTGGTTTCTTCCAGGAAACAGTAAATGGCAGCAAGCCACAGGGCGCTTGGAGAAACAGACTCTGAGTCCTGAGAAAGCACGTTGTACAGATTATATGACGTTTTGTATAGCCGTAATTTAGGTCACAGAGAGGCAAGTTCCTGCTGTGCCTTGGGCTCTCCTTAAAGCAATTTTTGAGGCAGTGTTGTCTGCCCAAGAATGCAGGTAGTATGTTGATCTGGAATAAAAGATGACACTACATGAACTGTTAGTGTGTCTGATGTCTGCACACAGCTAGAAAAGCACCCCATGTGCTAAAAAACAAAAGAAAAAAAAACAACCCCCCCCCCCAAACAAACATGAAAATAGTATTTTATAGGAGTTGCTGCTGGAAACTGCTGACACTTGGCTGTCAAAACCCATAAACATTCATTTTTTCCTCATTTACTAGAAGCAAGAAGTTCCTACAGAGCATTTCACATTTTGATGGACATAGTAGTTCTCAGGGGGTATAACATTCCACCACTCAGATCTGGCATAATTTCCCTAAAGCTTTGTCTGCACATAAGGTATTTGCTTGTAAAAGCTACTTTTCATCTCAGAATAATGAAGTTCTAGTAGATCTTTAGCAAGAAATATATTTCCATGGTTTCTTTTTCCTTATTTCTCTTGCATTCTTTCTATGTTAATGAAGAAGGTTGCTAAATGAACTATAAAGTGCAGTAATTGTGTCTGTTCAAACTACTGACCAGTGTGGTTTTTAGTTTTCAGTTGTGCAGTTGTCTAAGTTTACTATTGACAGTGTTTAGAGTCTATTTTGGGGAAGAAACATCTCTTAATGCCTCAAAACCTGCTAGGGAGTCTGTTGCAGATCAGGCAGGTTTCCTTTATTATTTCCACTAATTGCTTTAGACATCATTCTGTCTTATTTTCAATAGTATTTTTGTAAAAGCTTTTCCCTTTTCACTCAATACTAGCACAGCCTGTAAACATGAATTAGAATGAGGAGTTTGACACAGAGGAGTAGAGCCTTGAGTTGCACAGAACTTCTAAATAAGTAATAGTGACACAATTCAACACTAATATTTGAGTTGGTATTTCTAGAATTTGTAATTAGGCTACAAAGCAGGCTGTCACAGAGAAGAGCTTCAGAACTGTTGAAGCCGAGAACGCACCTGACAGTAACGTTTAGCCCAGATGTTGTTCTGCAGAGACTGAAACCCTTGTTTCCTCTGTTCATCTGGATAGCCTGGATGCTCATGAAATGATGAAGTTGTGTGTCTGCCGAGCACCTGTCTGTTAATGAAGTGCACAGAAGTCTGGGTTTGGGAAAGTAAGTAGGTACTGCTCTGTGTGAAGGGCAGGGTGATGACTCCCCACAGCACAGAGACCTCTTGGAGAAGGACAAGAGCTGTGCCCATGCACATGTTGGCCCTTGGGCTGAGTGTCTCCCAGAGATCTCTGAGGTTTGCTGACACCAGCGCTCCTTTACGGCCCCACTGTGAGGACCTTCCGAATCTTAGTTTGCTTTGAATTTTCAGATACTTAATCAAAACTAGAAATATTTTTGAGTGCCCAGAAGGGATGTGTTCCTCTTCAGAAACAGAAACTAAATTCTGCTGTTGTAGCCAGTAAAGCTAGAGAGAACTTAATGACATCTGCAACATTATTCCATATTCTCTTGATCCTATAGTTAATAAGAAGGTAGAACCAGTAATTCCCTCCTTTCTGACAAGCCATCCCATATAATGGCAAAAGACACAGGCTCCTTTTTCCCTGACACCTGTAAATACACTGCTGTAGGGATTCTTCATCATCATACTCTACGTTGATCACATGCAGCTTTGGTTTATTTAACATCAGTGTCAAAAGCATTTTTATTGTCAAGCGTTCTGTCTCTTTCCATCCCCCCCCTTTTTGCTTCTTTAAAAAAAAATTAAATAAAAAAGGAAGAAAGATTGGATCCAATTTTCATCGGACTAACATAAGCCTGAAGATATTTTCATCAGTTCTTGGCAGATCCTAGATGGACTGTGTAATAATGAATGCCTTTTCATGATTGTTTTCCTCACGCTTAAGTTAATTTTCTGTGAGCACTGTATGAAGTCATTTTAAGCTTTTAATTGTTTATGATATCTGGCACTTTCAGACTCTGGGAATGTTTTTGTATCTGTGAAAGAGAATTATTAAGCACCAGAAAAAAATGCTGCCATGCTACTTGCTGTTATGCTGAGGAAGACCTGCCAAATCTTGCAGTATTTGTGCATGCTATAGAGGTGGAAAGAAGGCAAGCTTGCAGAGTTAATAATAGCAGCAGCTTTGTGGCTGGGAGCCTCATAATTGTAACTCCATGATGACAGGCTGATTCGAAACATGATGAAATCCGTATTTCTATCTATTCCTGTGGGTCTTGGATCAGTCCTTACAAATGAAAATTGAAAAAAATTTGGATGCTTTTGCACAAGACCAAAAGATCTTTTCCACTTCAGGTGCAGGTAGGTCTTTTTTAGTATTTGTCAAGATTTTAAATATATTCACAATATGTCTAAATGGAGCATCCTCTGATCTTTAAGTCTGTCTCATGCAGTGTTGGCACACAAGACCAAAATCTGGTTGCTAATATATCATTTCTGCCTTGCCCTTCTGTTGATTACCTTTCTGGCAGTGTGAGGGGAGGCAAAGAACAAGACTTGGCCATGACTTGGCAGGCAGCACCATTCTGGTGGGATTTGTGAACAATGAACAGTGTTCATGACAAGAACAACTGCAGACAGTGGACAACATAATAGAGCACCTGCCCTATGTGGAAAGGCTGTGAGAATTTGGTTTGTTCAGCCTGGACAAGAGAGGGCTTTGGGGTGATATAATTGTGGTCTTCCAGTACCTGAAGGGATCCTACAAGAATGATGGAGAGAGACTTTTTACAAGAGCATATGTAGTGACAGGACAAGGGGAAGGGATTCAAGCTGAAAGAGGGTAGATTTAGATTAGATAATAGGAAGAAATTCTTTACTGTGAGGATGCTAAGGAACTGGAATAACTTGCCAGAGAACTTGTGGATGCCCCATCCCTGGAAGCATTCAAGGCCAGGTTGGATGGAGCTCTGACCAACCTGGTCTAGTGGGAGGTGTCACTGACTGTGGCGGAGGGGTTGGAACTAGATGATCTTTAAGGTCTTTTCCAACCCAAACCATTCTATGATTCCATGGTTCTATTATTTCATGAAAGTTAGTCTTGAATCAAAAATCGAAACAATCTTTCATCAAGATGTGATGATGGATTCTTTATTGCCATCAAACTGGTTGTTTTTTTAAAAGATGCAATCTACAAGATTCCTCCCAGGGAATGCCCCTTCAGAGCAATCCTATGGCCTACCTTATGCTGGAGGTCACATTGCCATCTGTTCTTCTCGTCTTATGATAAAGAAACTACAAAAGTCATATTCACTAATAATGTCTGTACTCTTGTTATTTAAATGATGCTTGGGTTTCAGTGCTGAGCACAGTAAAATCCATGTAACAGTTGCTAGGCACTCCACATGTGACAACCAAATACTCATTTATGTCCACCTCATTTTTTTAATATTTTGACCTTAATCTGCAAAAAACATTGATTCTACAAATACAACTTGGAAATTCTATGATGATTCAAAAGAGGCAGAGTCTTTACTCAAAATCGTTTAAGACTTCATCTTCACAACAAGGTAATACCAAGGAAAGGAGAAAATGCTTGGTGTAACCCCATCTTTCTTCCTTAGACAGGGCTCATACACAGGCAGGAATATGGTCACAGAGAGTGTGCTGTTGTAGGTCTGTGGGGACATAAGGGAGCAGGAGTGCACCAGGACATATCAGCACATTTCTCCACTTCTCCCTGAATGCATTTTCCAAGAAATAAAATTGTTACTGAGTCATTGTAACTGCATACCTTGGTTAAATGTTTATACCATTGCAATAATCTGTGCCTCACAGGACTATTTTTCAAGTTTTTTGAAAATCTAGGCTGATACCTCCACAATACTGCAATTTCTGGCAGCTTGGGCAGCTTCTCTGTGGAGGTACAAGATTCAGCACCTTTTTAATAAAAACAGAATTATGAAATGAGATTTGAGATTGGACATGTGAAATATGCAGCTTTAGGCCTGGTGTCTAAATTTCATGTTATTTCATCTCAATTCAGGTTCTTTGTTCATCTTTTGCTCTTGACATACTGTTAAAATGCTCCCACTAGGTTTTTTCTATGTGCTTAAGTCTTGAAGAGTGCGATGTTATGGAGAACTGCATAACTTGTGCAGTCCCCTGTGTTCGAGCAGTGTATGATACATGGGCTAGAACATTTTGAGGGTACAAAGCTCTGTCCCTTCCCAGACAGACATGAATGCTTGGAGGAAGAGATAAGGATGGACTGTTCTAAACCTATTGTGGGATCTTTGCCACAATATTTTGGGTTTTGACTTTGATTAAGGTCCATATTTGTAGCCCTATCAAATTCCACATGAACATTTCTGTGTAGGTCCAGACTTCTCTTCCTTACAACAAATGAAATCAATTTTCTTTTCCTTTGTACTCTTACTGCTTGTGGGAGCAGGCATACATCCACTGGCATAACAACCAGATTTTCTGAATAACTTGGCTGCTGCTGAAGATATTTAACCACTTAAGAACTGTGTTTTCCTGAATATTTGTAAGAAAAGAATCTATTGTGTAGAAGATGTCAAACAGGGTGGGAGACCTGAGGATTGCATTTCTGCATTCATACAGTGGCTGCTGCCATGTTATTCTTCCCTCAGAGCAGCTATAAGGCCTCGTGGAAAATGGAAATTAGGGCTCTCGTTAGTGTGGTAGCAGTTACCCATGGCAAAGGCAGCATTTATGTACAGCTCCCCCCACATACATTCGTGTTCCTTCTGCAGTTGGATCCCCCAAAGGCAAAGCAAGTGCAGGTGTATTCAGGGCTCTCAGGCTGACCACCACACAGCAGGAATGCTGATGGCAGCTCCTCCATGGCCAGGTGTGCCTGGCATCCGCACAGAGGACTGACCTCGGCAGTACCATGGAGAGCAGAGGGGGCTGTGGATGGATAAAGGCTGCCAACAGCTTGTCCAGCAGTGCTCACCTTTCTGCATTGGCTGGTAGAATTGTTTTTTATCAAGTTCCCCAGCACGGGGATCACGTTACCTGAGATGCAGTGGCTAGGACTAACAAGGGTTGGGCCAGGTTGTTAATAAGTGATTCCTTTGATTCCTTTAGACCTGCTCACTGCTCTCTCACCTGCATGGTGCTGTAGCAGAGGCAGCTTCTGTCCCATGACTTACCCATTTATGTTGCAAAAACCAGTCATTAAATCGTGAGAGGTGCTCCAGTGCTTTCCAGACAAGTGCTGATTGGGCTGCATGGAGCAGGGGTTGGCACAGACATGGACTCTGTGAAGCGCCCTGGCCTCTGGGTCTGAAAAGCCTTCCCTGATGACCCTTATGAGGGTGACTGCTGCCAGTCATACATCCCTTCTGAGCATTTAAAGAAAGTCCTGATCCACAGGTCAGACCAAGACAACATGCTCATGTACAAAGTCAGCCCTGTTAGCTCCATCTGGCACAGATGTGGATGTCCACACCAGGACCGAAAATACAAACTCCAGGAGAGGGGAGGCTTGGGGACACAGAATTTTGCAGAGACAAATTGACCTGGCTTGTAGCTGCCTTGGTTTGCTGGGGCTTTGCGCCCCCAGAGCCAGCCTGAGGATGCTGCTGGAGTGAGCCCCTGAGACCCTGCCTGGCATCACTCAGCTCCAGCAGAGCAAGCAGGGCAGCTACCCTAACGCTGGGCTGGCACTCATCCCTCCGGTGAAGTGGGAAACTGCCACTGTGTGGGAAGCCATTAGCCTGCAGGATTGCATTGAATTCCCTTCCCTGCAAGTGCTGTTCTTTCACTTCTAAGGATTACGCTGCTTTGTCCACTTGCTACAGAGCTCACTGCAGAGTGAGTTTCCTGGAGGGAGGAAAAAAAAGACTGTCAAGTACCCTGTTTTCTTATTCTTATCTCATATTTAGTTTCCTAATTGCAGCTTGGAAATAAATATCCTTCCTGCTAATTTTATTCTTTTGTATTTGGGAAATGCTGCCAAGTCTGACAACTTCTTCCTTCCAAAGATGCACAGTTAGGATGTTTTCTTTCCCTGCTTCACAATGACAAAACTGTCAAGAAGCATTGGAGTCTGAAGAAACATTCATTTTGTGTGTGCCAGTGAAGAAGTGCTTATTAGCTTTAGTTTAATTTAAATTTGTCTGCAACAGAGGGATGGGTTTATTTACACATTTCCTAATAATGATTTGAATCTGAAAGTTATTTCTGCATTGAAGTGTAAAGTCTTTGAATGGATTTTCCCAAAAGCAGCTAAAAAGATTAGGTATCAGTGTTCAGTACAAGCTGGGGGCTGCATGTTTTACCCTCAGTATTGCAAACTTCAGCTTAGGGGACCTCTCATTTTCAAATAGGACTTCTTACTGATTCTCCTTTAAGGCCACACTGGAAGTTTTGGGTTTGCTTGGATAATACTAATACCAATATAAAATGCTCAGAGTTTTTGAAGAGAATGTGTTTCCATCACATACAGGGAAGAAACATTGCCTGGCAACAGGTTGGGACACTGTGAGGCTTTTATCAGTACTGTGGGACCTTTGGGCTGCTCCTACAGAGATCACTTAGCCTAGAGGCTCAGGAAGACCTAATTAGGAGGGTAGATGGAAAATTAATGTTTCTTTGTGCAAAAATATTCTCTTTTGCATAGAAATAAAGAGATAAATCAAGACATGATGCTCTACGAGCTTCTGAGGTAATCAAGCCATGAGCAGCTTCCCCATGTCTTGCCAAGCCCATCTCCCAATTGTGCTTGAGCCCCTGGCTGTGGGATTGACTCGAGCTTTGCATTCCTAAACTGCATGTTTCTAGAAGAATATGTGGGAGGAAGGGAGGGCAAGAAGCACTTTGCAAGCTGCTGTCAGAGTCCAGAGTAGTCCGTGCTGTACTGGCACCATGAGTGGCCAAGGTACACTAAAATAGTATCAGACCATTTGTAGTGAGTGAGCTCTGAGATGAGACTGGTGGGAATGGCTCTGTAACATTAGAAACTTGGTGCTAAACCATAGAGTTGGTAAAACAAATACAAGAAGTAACTTTTAACACAAAATAGAACAAGTATCTTCCTGGGATCATTATATTTACAATGGAACTGCCTTGCTGACCTGTCAGAGCTGGAGAAATATTTTTCTTCTATTTTTTTTTTCTTTGTGGTGTTATAAGACAGATGGTGTCTGCTGTTAAATAATGAAATAAGCCATGTTCCACACAACATAAGACATTTGAAAATGTTGCTATAAATGTGCAGAGGTTGTGCACTTCTCAGTTAAAATAGATTCTTTCAAATAATTCTTTCTCCAACTCTTCCCCCTTAACAAATGTGCAGTTAATCACAGAGTGAAATCTCTTTCCCCCTATAGATCGTGTTCCGGAAAATCAGCGACGTCAAGCGGGAAGAAGAGGAGAGAATGAAGAGGAAGAACGAAGCGCCTCTGATCTTACCCCCTGACCACCCGGTCCGGCGGCTGTTCCAGAGGTTCAGGCAGCAGAAGGAAGCGCGGCTCGCAGCAGAGAGGGGCCGAGATCCCGATGACCTGGATGTGGAAAAGGGCAATGCCGTCGGGGAGCAATCCTCTGCTCGCGCAGTGGTCAAGGCCAGCGTTGTGACTGTTCGGGAGAGCCCGGCGACGCCCGTGTCCTACCAGCCTGCTTCCACCTCCGCGGCCTCCGACCAGGCCAAGCTGCAGGCCCCGCCAGCGGAGCACGCGGCCTGCAAGGCCTCGGGGGACTACCCCCGGCGGAAGGGCTGGGCCAAGTTCAAGGAAGCCTGTGGGAAAGGTGAAGACTGGAACAAGGTCTCTAAAGCAGAGTCCATGGAGACTTTACCAGAGAGAACTAAAGCTTCAGGAGAAGCTACCCTGAAGAAGACAGACTCTTGCGACAGTGGCATTACAAAAAGTGACTTGCGCTTGGATAACGCTGGGGAGACGAGAAGCCCGCAGGACCACAGCCCGGTCCTCACCGAGGTCAAGCATTCCTTTTATCCCATCCCAGAACAGACTCTTCAGGCCACCATGCTAGAAGTGAAACATGAGTTGAAAGAGGACATCAAGGCTTTAAACACAAAAATGACCAATATAGAAAATCAGCTTGCTGAGATACTTAGGATATTAACCTCAAGAAGAAGCTCCCAGTCGCCACAGGAGTTGTTTGAAATATCAAGGCCCCAGTCTCCAGAATCAGAAAAAGACATGTTTGGAGCTAGCTGAGGTGTTTCTTTTTAAAAAACAAACAAACCAACAAACAAAGAAACAGCCCCCTAACACTTTACATTTAATCTTTCTTGAAAATGAGTGAGGGACCCATTCACTAAGCATGCTCCCTCTGTCTAAAAAGGTATGGTAACAGGAATTGCAACCTCATGTCAAGATGGCAGCTGACTTTGAAGCCTTTTTGACAGCAAGGGTACAGTTTCTAAAGTTTTTCTTTCCTCCCTTTGTCCTCATTCCCCCCCGTCCTCCCTCTCCCTCTGAGGATGTTGGAATAAGAATTCTGACAGCAGCAGCCGTCCCTCTGAGCCCCAGGTGACCTCTGAGGTTTTTGGAGCATGCCTTATGTCCTTAGCTCGGGTTATGCCTATATGAATAAGCACTTGCCAGGGTGCTTATATTTTCGGTGTTTGGTGGGTTGTTTGTTTTTTTGTTTTGTTGCTGCTGTCACTGTCTCAGTCACCTCTACAGCATGTTGGATGTCACAGTATATTTTCATAGATCTGTAAAAATGCAAAGAGCAGTAGGAGACATATTTCATTGTGTGCTGAAGTTTCTTTTGGGTAGTCAATGAAGGGCTAATAAGATGAAACAAATTGTACTTTTTAATTTCAAACTGACATATTGCTAAAACAATTACATTTAGCAATATCTTCAAAAATACCCACAGTATTTCAGATCTGTTAATAAATGGGACCTTCCACATTGTCATTCACTGGATCAAGGATATGTTTTTTCAAAACTTTTTATATTTTTCAAAAACTTAACTTCTGTCTCAGATATCTTCCAATATTTGATACTTTTGCTTTCAACTCCAGCTGCTGGAGGCCAGAGGGTTGGGTGTGCAGTGTACCTGAGAGCAGCCCATGGCACAACATATTTGGAATATCACTAACAGGTCCTGCAGATTTGCCTCCTGATGAAAATATACTGTGGCATTTGTGTCTTGTTCTGCTATGAATCTGCTCTTTTAATTCTTGTTAAATTATTATTCAGAAGTTTCTGTTTTGATGATGTTCATTGTAGCCAAAGGCTTTCACAGAATTTTAAACAATTTTAGATTGTGGCATTTTCCTCTACATCCAGATGTATTGTTCCTGATCTAATCTAGCTTGGAAACAAATGGATAGTAGAGGTAGAAATACAGTGCTTACTGTATGCAAGTGCTATTGTAGCAAGGAAACAAAGAGATCTGCTTCTTAAAGAAGGAGATGTTTCCAAAACTTATATTTTCATAACTTTTTTTGGAGGAAGATTGAAGCACTTTACCAAAACTAATCTTCATTATTCATATAGGGTAGCATAGCTGGTATCATTCCTAGGGTTCTAACCTTGGGATATAGGTGTATATTCACAGGATATTCACTCCACTGATCTGGTATGTTCACTGCTTAACAGCAGCTTAGAGCTCAGAATTACGGCACCATACCACAGTTCAAGGGGTTTTCATTTTTAATGGCAATAGGTCTTAACGCTGTGTGTGTTAAGTCTCATTCTTCTTCTTTGGTACTGAGTCATTTACAAAGAAACACATGATTTTTTTGGGGAAGATTTTTGTTCATGTTAAGTACGGAACAGGCAAGGAACATGATCACTTTTAAGGATTTCTGCTGGCCTGATGCTTGCATGGTGCAATGCAGAACGGTGTCAGACATCCCGTGGGATGTGGTAGGTCCGCTGACAACTGGCACAGTGGTGAGGCCATGCTGTGCAAAGCTCCCAGCTCAGGTCCTGCTAGCAGGGTATTTGTTTGGACCTGTTCCTGCAGTAACTGCCCTTGCTCTCAAAGGTAACAATTATTCCAAGTGCAGCACCACCATTTCTAAGTCCAGAGGCATGTGGTTTAGGATTGGCTTTCAAGGGTCTTACTCCTTGGTTTGGTATGGAGGTGCCCACAGATTATGAATTCATACTCAAGGACTGAAATACTCCTGAGAAACAATTCCCAGGTTCAAATATGTAGGTTACTGAAGTAGGAAACCAAGAAGCCATTTCCTTATTTCTGGTTCCAAGTTTATATTTTTCCAGTGGTACCTGGTGTCTTTTACAGCTGTTCACTGCAGACCTGCAGTGCTGAGGAAGGCTCTCTCTGACCAAAGCCTCGCTGTTTGTGTTTGGTGCTTTAATCACTGCAAGTGGCAGCAGTTACCTGCAACAGCAATGGCACAGCTGCCATAGAAACCCATCCATCCACAGTTTCTGTGAGAAACTGTCATGATTTTTTTTTCTTTCTAGTCTTAGACAGTAAATACCACCTAAGTAAACCCCGGGTATACTGGTATACAAGGATTTGTAATTGATTTCCAAAAGTTCCAGCAAGTTTTTAGAGACTGCCTTGGAGTCAGTTTCCTGATCCAGGCAAATTCCTCACCAGCATGATATTCACGACACTTTTCTTCATAAAATTTTTGAAAGGCTGAAAGTCTTAGCAAGTCCTTTGTGAAAGTGTCACCCATTTACCTGCAGTTGAATAAACATGGACATTAGCTTATTCCAGGTGGACAAGGGAGGAAATGTTTATCACCTCCCAAGTATGTGCCTAGTATCTCCAGAATTGCAGTGCAGACCTCGACTTAAGTGTGTAGTTGCAGGTTACCTGGCCCTTTGTTGCTGTTACTGAATTGTTGTTTCTCAGTGATATTTTTGTGTGCCCTCAGGGATATGTTAAAGGTTATTCTGCTGTTGCTGACTGCCCAGCCTGGAATGCCAGCAGGACCAGCCCTAGAAGCCCCCTCATTGTAATAAAAAGCCAGGCCTGTGAACCAAGACAGACAAGTCCCCATTTTCTGGGGGGGCTCCTTGTGTAGTCTGATGCTCAGAATGATGTCAAACTTCTCCCCACCCTGTATGACAGTGGGTGCGTGCAGCACCCAGTCCTTTGCTAAGGCTTTTTTCAGGCTCTTACAATGGCCTGTAAAGGCTTTTATTATCTATTTGAAAAGTCTTCAAAGATTGCAACACACTCCTGAATTCCACTTAAAATTTAATGTCTTTGAAGACTATGGCCAAATTTAATATTGTTATGGTCGTGAAACTGCAGAGAAACTCTGCTCCTTACAATGACACGTTCAGGGTGTCTGCTCCAGGTGAGCCCTGATAGCAGTCAGTGTCACCCAGACCTGTATGGCTGTAACTGAGATTAGGCCCATTTTTATGAAATGTCAGGCACTAAAACTGGTTGTAGGAGAGTGCATCATCCCTCAGCAACCTGTATTTGTTGTAAGAGAATTTGAAAAAAAAATACTATCTGGGATGAGCTTTGGTGTTTGGATTCCCTAGACTACTGAGTGGTTAAAAGATGAACAAATCCATGCCCACTCCTTTGAGCCCTGGACTAATCAGGACCTGTGCTGTGGTGCCCAGGCTCTGCCAATGCAGCACTTTTCCTTCAATGAGTGGCTGAAAGCCCGTGTTACAAATCTGTTTTTCTCCACTGAGCCTTACACTCAGACAGATACCTGTGGCTGGATGGCATGTGGACTCACCATAATTGTTATTTGTTCTTTCATTTTATTTGTCAGCTTTTCCTTTTTCTCTTGTTCTTCTCTACATGTTGGTTAAGCCTTTTTACTTAAATTATTTTCCAGATTAGAAATGAAGGATCTATGAACATAAGTCTCTGCCCCTTCACAAACAAATGCTTGTACATACTCTAAGGAAAAAACCCAAATGAGAACCAAAGCCTCAGTTTTAACTGTGTTCTGGCATAGTGCTTCTGCCATTTAACAACCTGATAAATGACCTGCATCATTCTAAAAGAGATGATGTGTTCCATTTTTACTATATGGTGTAATTAAATTTCAGTCAAAAGAAGGTAGTTGAGAGAAGGAGCCTGTATTATGATTTGGTAAAATGGGAACTTCTGAAAGTTCATGCTTAAATGGTTAGAAAGAACACAAATAAGCAGTACATAAAAAAGGATTAAAAAAGCAAACCCCAGCCCTCACCCCTGCATTGTTCAGATACATTTACTTCTGTCTGGTATTTCAAGTATACTTTTGAAAACACCATTCTTCCTTTAAATCTCTTCCACAGTTCTGCCCTGAATCCCAGCGAACACCCTGTTTAACAGCTTCGAAGGCGATGTTCTGTTTCTACAGTACTTCCCTTTAATGAACTGAACAAGATACTTACTGTGACTATCTGGTGATATATTTTCAATCACTCTTAACCAATCTGTGAAAAAATTTACTACATAATTTGTCTTTACTATATAAACAACTGTGTATGATTACACTTGTGCAGATGTGTGTACATGCACACACATATATATAATATCTATGTATAGATAAGTCTATGGATTGCATTTCTGTTAAGTAAAAGCACATTCCTCATTTATTGATTCAAATCCAAGAAGGGAGCTTAAATCTTCCAGTAGACACCCACTGAGTGTTCTAGTGTCTTGTTTGTTAACTGTTGAACTTTTAAGGCCATGATTTTTGATTCTTCTAGCTGGCCTCAACTTCATACTGTGAGTCTGGTAAATAGTGTGATTGAGAGGAGATCTGGTGAGAGTCATGATAGTTAGGAAAGAGAAATCATGTGAAATTGGAAAAATGCTGTATCCTAGTCGGTGGGGATGAGGCTCACAAGCTGGTGTTTGTTGCTCACAGTATCTCTGAAGCCAAACTGCCCTAGTAGTGGTTCTCATGGCTTTTCCTGCAAGGGAGATGGTGGAATAGATGGATTTATTTTTTTCTGGTACCAGGGGCTGTCTCAAAGGTGCTGAGCCTATCCTTCTTCTCATGGGCAGCATAACACTTGGTTGCTGCACCTCTGCTTTCTTGTCCTGGTGTTAGGTGGTAAAACGTCTTCTACTGAACTTTTCATTTCCACATAGTCTCCTGTGGGTGTATTGGCAATAACAAAGTCTGTGTTTTAGCTGCACTTACGATATATCAAGACAAACTTTTTGGAGAGAGTCCCCTGAAGGGGAACCTCTAGAAATCTGAGGTGAGGCACAGTAGGATACTGTATCCTCCAATCTGACATAATTTTGACCACATTGTTGTGGGAAGCATTGATTCAATTAAATAAAAATAAAGCTTTTTTTGCAATAAGGTATATCCAGCATTTAGCCTTAAGACCCTTTCATAAGTGATATAATTCAAACTGTGATTCCATTCTTCCTTCTTAATGTTCTGTAGTATTTACAGTGTTGCCTAAAGATGAAGCACTTTGATTAGCTTTCTAAATCTAATGGAAATCACTGGCTGGTAATCACATTTCTTTCTCCACTTATTGCCTTCTTATTAGGATAATGAATTACTCCAATTGCCCTCTCCCCTCATAAAACAAAGAGACATAGCTATTGTCTAAACACTTTTGTGTATCAGGGAGCCAACCTGTCATATTGCGAAAGTGTTTGTTTCAGAGACTTTTTTTTACAGTTTGACAAAGCTAATGTGAATTTACCTGCAACTGTAATTTGTTTCAAGCTGATTGTTGAGTGTTGTGTAAACATATTTGATGTGTAATCCCAGAATATGTCTGTAACTGGATCCAAATGCCTAATATTAACAAAACAGTTCTGGGTTTTCACTAACTGTTCTGAAAGGCTCATGGGTTTTTTTCTTCTTCCCACTGAATCTGTGACCACTAACATAGAAAAAGAATCATTTTAGCTGTAGATGAAAGAAGTTCAATAATCTTGTATCAGGACAAACTGCTATATAAAGAAATACCAAGTTTTCTAATGAATGTGTTATATTACTGTACCTACATGCAATCAATATTTGTACATCTGTTGGAGACCTGTCTGCGTTTCAATATTTAGCCACCACTGCATGGACACTTGATTGATACGCAGTTAATGCAGTTGCTTTGGCGCTTTTCAATGTACTTCACTTGTTTTTATCCTTTCAGAAATCCACCAAATACTCTCAGTTCTTTTTCTTCTTTGCATTTGTCACTTTGTTCAATGAAGCATGACTAGAAACAGAGAATGAGTAGATACTATTTTTGTGGTCAGCAAAGCAGCTGCCAGTAGATCGACAGTGTGTGTATGTATGTATGTATACACACTGTCTGGGAATGTTTCAGTTACAAATGCAGCCACCTCTATTAATGATATCCCTAGTCAACATTTTTAAACAAGCACAAATAATATTTGTAAAAAAAAAGTTTAATTTTATTTATTATAGTAATAAACTATTTTATACATTACAGTTGCTTTGGTGTACTTTTCTGTGTTGAATATGATCACAAGATCAACAAGGTGGTTTTAAATTACCCTTTAGAACTTCTGGCTAGCAGTTTTGTTGCTGTTGGTTTGTATCTCAAGTGTTATCATTGCAGCACGGGGATATTATTGCTTTGGTTGTAAATGATTCAGGTTGTTTTTCCAGATTTCTTTCTGATGTGTATCAGTGCAAAGGGATTCACATTTCTAGGCTTACTGTACACTGAACTCAGGTGCTCTGTAAAGGGAACATTCTGGTACCCCAGGCAGTGTCCTGTGCTGTGGACCTCAGTCTAGCCCAGGTGTCTGTTGAGCAAAAAGAGATAACCAGAGGACTGGCTGTGACCTGTCTGAAATAATCATCCCATGGCCTGAAGGTACACGTGTCTGTAGTTGGTCTGTGTTTTAGATTGTGTTCACTACTGCAGTATCTGAAAACTATTACAAAAGTTATGGAAATCAGAGATCAAGGGAGCTTCTGCTGTCCTGTCATCTGCTGCAGAAGAAAGTGACCCCACCATGGACTTACCCAAACTCCACAGATGAAGCCCCTAGCAGTATGTCACCTGGCAGTGACACTGCTGCAACAGGCAGCAATGAATATAATTTTGTTGGCTGTCTCAACAAAGGAATCGATACCTGAAGGTCATGGGAACGGGAGATTCTTTCAGGTCAGGACGGACATATGTGACAGGATCACAGTCAGCAGTCATTCCTGCAGGCCAGAAGCCATGCTGGAAGTTTATACAAAGTTTTAACCTTCAGGATGTCAGCCTGGGCCCCATGAGCTTTGCAGCCATTTTTGTGGTTCATTCTCCATCCTCTCACTCAAGGGTCTGGTGAATGTGGCTGTCACCTGTATTAAGACACTCCATGGGATTGTCAATCTCATCTCCAAAAGACCAGCAATAAAGCATAAGCTTTCAGACTGCTGAGCTGGAGTGGAACTGTATGGAGAGCAGCCAAGGAGCACAATGTGGAGCTATTTTTAACACCGTTTCTGTATCTACTGTCGTATGTGGTGTGACAGGTTCTCTCGTCACTCGCATTGTTTATCTGGCCAGCATGAAAATCCAGCTTTCTTTTGCATGATGTTATACAGTATTCCTTAAACTTACAAGAAAAGGGAAAATTACCATAGTGAAGGCACGTACTTTTGCTTNCTCCAAAACTTTACAGGCAGCAGATTTCAGCCTTGCATCTTTTTTTTTTTTTTTTTTTTTTTTAGGTCTCCAGGGGCTTATTTTCTGAATTCTTCATTCTTTTCTTTGCTCCCACATTCTTCGCAGCCTCCCCGGCCATGCTCCAAGCTTCAGTGAGTGCAGGAGGGATAGCGCTGGCCACACAATATTCCCCATCAGAGCTTCTCTCCCCTTAGCAGCCCCACCGCATTTCAAACCAAAGGTGATTAACTACAGTACTTTTTGCCCAGATTTGCGTGCCAGATTGCAGAGGCTCATGTTCTGCACGTTGCCCATAAGGCCTTGGGCTCAGCTGGGCAGCAGCAGCCCCGGCAGCTGTGAGCAGCCTCAGACCCACCTGCACCAGCCCCTGCTCCTCATTCCCTGCACCTGGGAGCACATTCAGAGCAGGGACAGAAGGTTTCTAGAGCGCAGGGTGTGCTGTGGCTTCTGATTTTTCTCAGAAATAGCTGCAGGCATTTCTCTTCTGTTTGATTATGAATTAGTGTGCAGCTGTGGGGGACCCCTGCCAGGCATGGGGTGTCTGTTCCTGGCTGGGTCTGTGCCCCGGGGCAGCACCAGGGACCCTTGGGGGCAATCAGCAGTGCATCGGCTTGTGGGGAGGTGAGTGCTGCCTACACAGTTTTAAATTCTGCATTTGGTAATGGAGGTTTTTTCGTTGCCCTGTGGTGCATTTTAGTATCTATATTAAGGTCAGAAGCACTCGGGTGCTTTTTTTGCATTGGAGTAAAGACAACAAGCATAAACCAGCTCCTCTGTGCAGTGTGAGCCAGTGGGACTGAACCACAGCAAATCCCTCCCACCCCACGTGTGCAATAGCAATGGATTTTATTTGCTTCCCCAGCACTAAGGGGACATCACAACTGTTCCTTCTCAGCATGTCCCAGCAGTGGGTGTGCCTGGTGCAGGACAGTGTTCAGGGGAACACAGCAAAACTCGGGGAGAAGTGGCCGCTGTGCCCCAACACTGAGGCTGAGGAGACCTTGGCTGATGAGTAGCTCCCTGTGCTTGCTTTGTGCTGCAGGAGTTAGGCTAGTTGGTAAGGCTGTGTATCCAACCAGAAAATGCTGGGAAGGATGCGGTGTTGCTATGGTATTTATTACTGCCAGTGGAATCTCAGCCAATACAAGTATTTTTCACCTGGAAGATTGAGTCTGTGCTCCTTTTGTTCTAATTCACCACAACCTCTGTGTTGGTATGTGGAATCTGGGGGAAATAGCCTGTCCTATTTTTAAAAGACAGGGTGAGTAAAAACCTGTGAGAAATCCAAGGAGGGCGTTAGAGAAAGTGAGCTCCTGACATCTGTCAGAAGTAGATACCAAGACGCCTGTGCACAGCTGTATCTGTAAAATACATGTGCTCAAGCTTGTCTTTTTGCTTTTTTTTCCTTTCCTTTTCCATTCCTGTTCCCCCTTTCCTAATGAAGTCCAAGTCCTTACGTAGCACAGCCAAATTCAAATTTAAGCTGCCCCCTGGCACAGGTATAGGTTTAAAACAAGCTTAGCTTTGGCAGCTCCATCCATCATTAGCAATTCCGAAGCTTTCTCCCTGCAGAGTCCCACTTTAAGTACTGATGGAGGCAGGAGTGTCTGAGAAATCTTGAAGAGGTTTTGGTTCTTTTTAAGCTTTGCTTACCTGTAGAGATTTCCTTGAAGATGTTTCTGTTTAGGTGGAGGAGGAATGAGGGGAAAGTATGGGCTTTGCTGTTAATTCCTGTCTGGAGGGGGACACATAGCCCCTTGCAAAAGTCACTGCAGATTTTATGTGCAAATCTGAGGAGGTTGTGCTTTTGCACTGGAATTTCCTTCTACATTCCCAATCTCCCAGCTAACTTACACAACTGGGGAAACAAAGAAACTGCTGGAGTATCTACTACACATGTGGATTTTCTATAAAAGAAAGATTATGGCCTCTTCTTCAGCAGTGGCTGCCACTGAGGGCAAATGCTAAGCAGCAGCAGCAGCAGCACAGAGAGCACTGTTAAACCTGGGAGCTACTGTGTGCTCAGCAATCGGACCAAGACAGCTCAACAAGAAATGGCTCCCTGCAAGCAGGGCTTAGAGAGAAATAGATTGCTTTCAAAGCTCTCCAGCAATCCTTTTGGTGAGTTTTACAGTTAAGTAGAAGGTATTTTAGAAGAACTAACGATAATGGGAAAATGTATTGAACACTCTCAGCATGAGGACTGCAAAGAAAGCTAAGATAATCCGTATGTAGCCCCAAGTAAAAATACTTATTTTTGCTTTCCTTTAGAATGATAACATTGCACAGGCAACCATGTTGAACCTGGCTAGTGGAAGTGGAGAGAGAAATATAAACTAAAGCCATTCAGCTGAAAGCTAAATTGGAAAAAGCATCCTTTGGGAAAGTGTACAGGAACTGTGCATGAAATACTGCATGAAATTACAATTCTGCCAACACAAATTGTAAATAGCTCTGTAAAATGGGGGTGGGCACCTCTCATTTGTGAGCAGCAAATGGAGCAGCTGTAGCCAGGTGTGCTGAAAGGCTGCAGGCTGGTTACTCTGACCCCACTGTAGACCAGGGAGAAAAGTCTAAGGTCTAAGCAAATGGAAGCAGCATATAATGTAGCTGAAGTACAGTCCTGGATACCTGTCTTTGTGACTTGAATCTGCTGTATTTCCTTTGCCCAGAAAAATCAGTTATGGAGGAAGCCTATCAGGTAAGCATCTGAGGAAAGCCTTGGAAAATGAAGTGCGAGAGGTTGGGTTTGTGGGTTGCACTCACCAAGGGGGTAGACAGTACAGAGGGAGCAGGAAAGGGAAGCACAACAGTGCCACAAGGGCAAATGGGACTGTCTGCCCAGGAGGCTCCTTCAGCTGGAGGTTCTAAAGGGCTGTAGCCCCATGAGTCACCATTTGCCTGCTGGAAGGAGCTGTGAGATACTTACCTTGCTTCAGTTGTCTCTGCCAGTGTCAGAGAGTGCCCTTGTGTTACTGCCAGCAACCGTAAAGATTTTGCTTGGAAACATTATTATTATGAAAATGTCATTTTTCTTAAAACAGAAGTTTCCTCAACCAGCCTTAACTAAGAGGCCCTAAGTTCAGAGCCCCCAAGTAGTCCAAAACCATGCTATTTTATTTTGAAAGGCTGTTACGCTTTTAAAAGCCTTCTACCTATGTCAGGCCTCATATACAACTTGCAGTTGTCAGTGGTTGTTGGCATAACCTTTCAAGGAATGCAGGATGTCTTCAGAGACTGAAGACCCTTTGAAGGTCTCATTTTTACCAAGTGGTGTTTGGCAGGATTTGATCAAATTGAGGAACTCTGAGAAGAGCCTGAGTGAAGGCTGGGCAGATGACACCAGCAGTGGTGTGTGAAGTGTGGGTCAAGAGAGCTGGATCCAAGGGCAGCCTTGAGACAGGATTCCAAGAGCTGGGGGAAGGCAGTTCAGAGGCTGCTGAAGTGGCTTGGAGCAAATATATGACCAAGTTATTAACCTGGAATTTCATCATGAATTACCACCTCAGCACAAAACTATTACCACAAGAGTAAAGAAATGGGTAATTATAAATTAGCAGTGCCATCACTTCAAGAACTGTCTCATAAATGCTTATTTTTATCTCTGAATTGTGGTTTACTGTAAGGTAATCCTCCCACATACCTGAGCCCCTAAAGCAACCTTAACCCTTCCAGCAGTTGTCTGAAAAAAAAAAAAATCAACTGGGCCTTAATTTTTTCCCTGACTTGCCTTTTAATTAACTTACCAACAGCGTAGCTGTTTCTGGTCTTCTAATATAATTTCCAGTTCTTCTATTTTTGTCACTTAATTTTGGAAACTCAAATACGCTAGTGCAGGGATGAAAATGCTACGGTCCATAAAAATTAATTAATTCTGTCAAGAAAGATAGCTCTAGAGGGAGTGCCAATACAATTTAAATGTTGCTGGTCATAACTGAAGTCATATTTCTGTGTTACTTCTTCGGTAAACTTTAATTTTTCAGTGGCTGGCTGATGCACCTGTCTGCAATGATTCACTTCAGCTACCCAACCATATATAAAGCTTTTGTTAAATCCCTATGGATCGAATGCATTTCTCTTACCTGCAGGCTGACCATTGCTGGGGAAGGCACAGGCCACAGGCAGCCCATTTAATTTGTTGTATTCCTGAAAGGTGCTGGTATGCTATTTACTCACTGAGCTGCCCCTGGATATGAAGAAAGGTGGTGCAGCCTAATTTGTGGTCCAAATTTGCCTGTTAGATCCTGATGTTAGCTTAACTTGTTCTCACCCAGATCTTTGTGATTCCCAGCATAAGGAATGAGGAGATTTTTAAGCATCTGAAAGTGTATTTGATTCCCCTAATGCCTCTGCATGGTTTTAATCCTGGCATTGTCTCTACTGGGTACAGAATGCACGCACCTTTTTCCTCTTGCAACAGGAGTTCCCAGGGCCAGTGGTGCCAAAACTCCCTTATGCTGCTAAAGCTTGTGGGAACTAAAGCGACTGGTGCCAAGTCTGCCTCCAAGTCAAGCCTCGACACCCTTCAGCTCCATGTCTTGTGCAGTGTCTAAAGTGTGTCATATCCATTAGAATTTTGTTTTCCTCTTCTACTGGGTATTGGTGGCATCTGTGAAAGCCTCTCAAGCTTGGAGCTGCCAGTGCTTGTGCCCCAGGCTGGGGATGTCTGAGCCACATTGTCCATCCATAGATCAGGAGTAGGTGACTGGTGCCACAGGCAGCTGGCACTCATTTTCAGATGCTCTGGCAGGACCTGTGTTGGATGTGATTGCATTTGCATGAAGCAGAAAATTAAAAAACCCCAAAGTTGTCTTCATTTTTTCTTCCTTTTACATGCAACTAACAGGGGAATCACTCCACAAGCAGCTCCTCACTGGACTGTTGAATTCAGTGCATGTGCACAGAACACCCCTGGGCATCCATGGGGACCCACCAGAGAGGGTCGCTCTCAGAGGTCCCATAAAACAAGGAATTATCTATTGTAATGCAGATTTCCCCTCATTCCTCAAAGGTGTAACAGGCACAGCATTCTTCACACAGGCTTTGCATTGAGCAGTATTTCAGCAGTCCCTGCTGGATTGAAATATATGCCTTGACTAACAAGTGGCTGTGTGCTGGGAGTTATTTTAGAAAGCAGTAATGGGCTGCACTACTCGTGGAAGTGGAGGAAACTTATAAAGGACCATGAGAAATTGTGACAGACCAGACATAGCAATCTCCTTGCTCTTCACAGCTCCTTGAGTGCAATCCTGCTGCCAAGCCAGAGGAAGGAAAGTCCCCCCTCAGCAAGTGCAAACTGTGACTGGCTCAAGGGTTAATGGTGACAAAGGAAATTAAGTGGGTGTGCAAGAGAAACAACAGGCCCTGTGTTATTGCTGTGACTAATAACAAAATTGCTGCAGGCTTTCACTGTTAAGCTGGTTTTCTTCTGACCTGTGGTAAGCTGGCTATTCCAACTAAGCTGCTTTTAGCTCTCAGATGTGAAAGAGATACGTGAGCAAAGCCTTGCTCACCCTCTAATCAATGCAGAATTAAAGAAAGAGCCACTTAGCATAATCTTACCCAGTAATGATGATGGCTTGGTGTGTTGGTTTTGCTTGGCCTGGTTTTGGGGTAGCAGGATGGCCACAAAGATGGCTCCTGTGAGAAGCTGCTGGAAGCTTCCACCATGTCCAGCAGAGCCAGTCCCTGATGGCTCTGAAGATGGACATGCTGCTGGCCAAGGCTGGCCCAGTTAGAGATGTTGGTTACGCCTCCATGTAACGTATTTAAGAAGAAATCAAAACAAAGTGTGCACCCAATTTTTTTCCTTAGAGAGCTTTTCAAAATCACTTGTTAACTGTTGTTGTCAGTAGCCAGCTGTCCAGCTCGTTTTCAGAGCCACCACCTTGGTGTTTTTTTTTCTGGTCATTGCACTTTTGTGACTTTTAGGGTCTCACAGCAGTTGTAGTCAGTGTCTACTGATCCCCTCACCCCGGCTAGAAGCGCTCCCCTTTGGTTCAAAATGGCCAGTGCCTTACTTTGGCCATCTCCGTCTGTCACCTGTTTCCTACCCACCTTAGCTAGCTTTTTCTCAGAGTTTGGAAGTCTCTTTCTCACGCTCCCCTCACCTATTTTTTTCCTTTGGCAAGTCGCATGGCTACTTCAGTCTCTGCCAGGTCTGTGCAAACTCCCACCTCTCTAGGACTGTCACGGAGGCCTTGCTTGGAGGATGGCACTTTGGGCGACCACACAATTATATCAGGTGCCACATGAGAGTGCCTTCTCAGGCCATGCTGAGGAATGTGTCTCCAAGCTGAAGGTGTAACTGAATGGCAAGTTTGAAGTGCTTCAGGCACAAAGCTGTGTGTTGTCTGACTGAACATGCCCCATGCTGACAGCTGCTGTGTAAGCAGGACTGAGAAGGAACTTTGTGAGTGGGAAGCATAATTTTATGTGCATGCTGCTCTTCTCAGAAGCTCCACATGCTGAAGTCTCTTCTTAACCCAGCTACAAAAGGCTTACTTGCTTTTTAAACTCACACCATTAGGGAATGCATGTTCCATGCAGTGCACAACAGGGATAAGAGTGACCAGTCCTCACTGCACCCATCCTGCAGCCTTCCAATGCATAGCAGTGTTTCTCCACAACAGTGGAGCACTTATTTTTCTGACAAAAGGCCGTAGTTTTCCAAGACACAGTTCTCAAGGCAACAGTCCTTTTCAGCTTTATTTATAGAAACAGAAAAGGATACAAAATTATGAAAGATATATAAAGCACTGAAAAAAATTAGAGAACTACTTTAATTTAGAAATAAGCATGCTCTGTATGACCTTCAGGGTCATTTCCATATTGGAGCCGGAAGTTCTGCATGCATGCAAATTGGAATCCAATCACTCAGTTGCTCCTTGGTTCATGTAATAAAGGTAATCGATAAGACTGAAGAACAGATTCATGACTTTTTGCTCTAATGCTAATTCCACTTAATTACAAAGTTTGAGCAAAGTTTGAAAAAGTTCTTGCCCTTAGCTCAGTGCTGCCCCAAAATGGAGGCCAATCTCAGTAAATTCAGAGCCTTAAAGCCATATACTTTGTGTCTGAGAGAATCCCGGCAATCATCATCCAGCCAGGAGGGCCATGTCTCTTGCCAGGCAGCATTCATAGTAAGTTATTTTCAACAGGCCATGGTGTCTCCTAGAAATGGCTTCCAGGGGAAATCGTGGCACTCCCATGGCAGTGGAGCCAGGGAAATCTTAACATAAAAGGCTGGAGCTTCTGCTTTGAAACAGCAAGAGATGGGCTTTTCTCTGCATGGATAGAGAGCTAAAGCCTCTGCCCTTATTTCTTCAGGAATAAATGGAGGGTAACAGGAAGGCTGCCGTAGTTCTGAGCAGCAGAGACATCAGAAATGCAGGCAATAAGCCTGTCTCAGGAACAGAATTTCTTGTTGAGGGGATAAGTTATATCCGACTTGGCTGAAGCTGCAGGAGTGATGGACGGTAGGATGCTAACTCCCAACATGCTGAAATGTCTGCCGGGGGCATGGAACAAGTTTTGACACTGTTTTGGGTGGAGGAAGCTGCTTTTGGAAGAAGTTCTCTCCAGAACTCGTGGCCTTTTGACCATGCCTAGGGGAAATGTCTAACTTTAGAAAGTCTAAAGGTCTTCTGGCTGCTCTTCAGTATCAGTTCAAAACAGAACAGCGTAGGAGAGACCCACAGTACCAGACAGGGGAAGGGTCTCCCCTTCCCTCAGAAAACAGCATGTGCTGAAGCACTTCTGCACCCTGGACACCTGCAGGCATGACCTTCCCAGCTCTGGACAGCACAATCTCTGGGCAAAGATGCTGCTGTAACAGGTCTGGCTCTGGGCAAAGGACATGGAGCTCCAGCTAATTTGGTGCCACTGTATTGGACCATTCTGTTTTTGTCTAAAGGTCTTTAAAAGTTCCTCCTAGAGTGTCTGCAATATATTGCAGGAGCTGATTGCTTGGACAGCAGAGAATGAGGCAGACTGAGCAGATTTACCATTCACCCAGACTGGGGCTATCTCCTTTTGTAACAGAACGACACAAGAGGCAGACTGAACAGTGTGAAGGTGGTATTAACCCCAAAATAAAGGCAGTATTTTATGCTTTACCTCTAAGACAAGGCAGAGAACACTTAAAGCCCAAGGAACTTTAAGAGCATACTTGATTAAAAAGGAAAGAACTGCCTCCCTACTCTCTCTTTTTAAAGAAACAAAACCATTCTTAACGTTACCAAAAAGGTGTTATTTTAAAGGCTAAATTTTAAATTAAGACATTAAAAAGAAAAAGCAGGCTTTACTACAGGAGGTAGGAAAGTAGCTTAAGGCAGAACTACTCCAGTCAGTGAGAATACAAAATGTTCTTGCTTATATCAGAAAGCAATCAGAAGAACTGATGAGCATCATGCCCTTCATGGAACAGTGTAAGTGCAGGGCACAGCCCTACATGCCCCTGGACACCATCTGTGAGAGACTGGGCTTTTTGAATTGTCCAAGGTAGAAATTATTTTTTTTCTTAAATATCTAAAAATAGGCAGCAAAACATGAAAACAATCCTCAACATATATAAAACACCTGTTCTGAGATAGAGTACATAGAGATAGAGATGTACACAGGGATGCTGTTTTACAAAATAACATAGTTCAAAATGCTTCATAATTTTTCCTCAGCCCCAGCTGTAGCCCATTGGTATTTCTGGTTCGGTTCCTGCATTTGCAACCCAGAATAAATTAAATGATCTTTTGGTTTTAACACATGGACCGAAGACTTGGTCTGGCTCACCCTTGTGCAGATAGAATATCCAGTGTAGAAAAACCATCAACCTGCCTTAAAAAGAATTGTTTGCATCATTCTTAATGTGCAGCATACTTTTGCTCCCATTCGATTCCAACATGAGAATAGCAGTACAGGAACCCGAGAACAGTCAGTGTCGCCCATGGCCAGCCTATAAATAGAAAAGACAGACAATCCTAGTCAGAATAATTAATGACTGCTTCAAGTAGAAATACTCTTGGGATGACCAACTTATGATGATTCTAATTAATTTTATTAGCAATTCAGTCTCATAAGTAAGTAGAGTCAACCCACAAAATTTGAAAAGGAAGATTGTCTAAGCTTTAGGGTTGCCTGACCCCCTGGCAGTGCTAGCCTTTCTCATTTTCAGGGAATTGGACCAGGTTTATTCCTGTTGAATTACAAAGGTCTGTTTTGATCCTCTCCTTTGTAGCTGATTTGTCTATCAAGCGGATTCCCCCAATGAACCCTAATGCTTTAAGCTGGCTATGGTGCATCCCAGGCACAAAGGGATGCATAGGCACAATGAAGGTTATTAAAAATCTGAACAAGTCCAGTTACCTGTTCTTCAAAAGGAGTCTGGGGTAATCTCTGTTTTGGATATCCTGCAGCTGCGTGTAAAGCTTGATGTATACACCCTACAAACCACTAACAGCTAATGTGTGTCAGTGCAGAATAGACAGCCCTCTTTGCCTGATGCCTAGGTTATTTTTTAACTAAAAAAACTCCTCCAATATATAAGACCTTTGCTGGGGAAATGATGTTTCATTATTATTTCAAATTCTTTTTAGCAAAAGTCACCATGTTTTCACTCAAATTTATCTCTGCAAACAGCTGTAAACAGGAGGTCACAAGCCAAAAGGTCTATTGCTTTCCAGTGGAGCTGTAAATCACTTGAAAAATCTGTAATCAAGTAAATTATTTTGCTTTCCTGGATACCTTTCCTGACACTTCTGTTCTCCTTGTCCATTCTCCTCCTCTCTTTAGAATTTATGAAATTTAGATCTTATAGGTAGAAATCCTCAGCACTAGGCCCTGATGTTTTTCAGTATGTGTTGCCTGGGGAAAGGGGACAGAGAGGAAGATGTTTGAGGGTTTTTTTAATGGCTTTTTCTGATGCCATTGTTGATATAAGAATTTTAGCTTTGTGCATGACTGGTTTTCTGCATGCTGTCCTTGAATTACCAACACCTGCTTCTAAAAGAAAAGCTTTCCCTCTTGGGGAAAACTCTGGTCTGAAGGAACCTGCTTCCAGACATGAGATTCCCCTTTGGCCTGGAAGAAGGGACGGAGAGAAGCTGTAACCTCTCCACAACATGATAGTGCAGGAAGAGCTCTTTCTGAAGGTATATTTACAAGGTGCTTTGCAGGCTGGCTTTGTCCAGGCTCCAAGCTAATTCCAGTTGGGGAATTATTAATTGTGCTCACATCCAGCTGAGCCTTAGCTCAATACCACACCTTCAGCAGAACTCACACCCCCAGACTTAGTCCTGCACTTCTGGGAATGGCATGTGCTGGGACCCTTCCTCTCTTCTCCAAGAGCTGTTACACTTCATCCTGGAACAGTTTCAGAAAAAAATTGCTTCCCCCTGCTATGAATAGCTGTGTTTTTTTCATGAACCTCTAATTATTCTGGCCTTGCTTTGTGGTGATATACAGCCCTGTAACCTGACTGATTTTCATGGAGGCATTTACAAATACTAATCCCTTGTCTTCACAGCACCCTGAAGCAAAATTATACTTTTGTTTAATTATTTGTTTAATTATTTGTTTCACAAAACAAATTTGCTGAGGTATCTCCAAAAGGATTTTTAGCCATAAAAGCCTTGTTTTTATTTCAGTGAAATTAGGCTATGCAAATTGGGTTTCACCTTCAATAGCAAGATAAAGCCCAGCTGTGCTTTGTCTCTGCTAAAATTGCATGTGAAAGTATGTCAATAGATGTAATAAAAACGTACCTCTTCTGGTAGCAATATTGTGGTGGCTGCTTTATACAGACAGAGCCAGAACATTTAAAAAAGGACTGAGTCTAGAATCGTTCTTCTGTTTTAGGGGCACTTTGGAAATTTGCTAGTTACATGTTTTGCATTTTTAATACTGTAAAGCTCTGGCAGACAGAAAATGTGCCAACAGTAGTCTGACTTGCTTGCTCTCCCCAACCACTGTATTAGAGATCTTGTCAGAATACATAGCTATGCACTGGAAATCTTGTGGGGAAATGCATGTGAGTGATGCAAAGGCATCATGTTCTGCTCCTTGGCAATCCCAGATTAGCTGCAGCCACCTCAAGGCAGATTTGCACAGGTGCATCCACACCTGAGAAGCAGCCAAAGGGCAGCCTGAAGCAAGCAGGGGATCTTTAAACTGTTCTCACTCATCTCTTCCATTTTAGGACAGGATATACAATAAAATTGTTAAAAAGTCTGAAGAATTTGGTGTCCAGAAGGTGATGATGTAGGGAAGAACACACGAAGCAATTCTAATCCAGCAAGGGGTGCAATTCCAAATTGTGCCCAGCACTTGGCTCTTAGGAAATGACTGAGTTAAGTTTGTCTATTCAAAACCATGTAACATACTGCTTTAAATCTTACAGTTTCTTGACTTGTTTCAGTAATTTGATTTTGGGCTTGATGGCAAAGTTTCATGGGACTACTCAGATTTTCATAATTTTTTTTCACAGAAAGATGAATTTGTGTTCATTAACATATGCTATTTGTAGATACAAGGACAAATTTATATGCTATTTGAAAATCCAGCAGTATTTGTGAACTTTATCTGCACAAATTTCTTTTAAGATGGCTGGATGTCACTTTTAGCAAAGGAACACTGGGTGAGAATCACAACCAAATTCTCTGCTTATGGCGAGCTGTGCTGCTGCACAAAACATCAAACACAAGCTCCTTTGTGAGGAGGAGTGCAAATTTTGTAGAGAGGTAGGAGCAGCACTTTATCCATCTATCACACAACCTCCTCCCAGAGAAGTCTTCAGTCCTGGCTAGGCCTGAGGCACTGCTCTATCATACTCAGCTCATGGACTGTCCAGGAGTTTTGCTGGTTAAAACCATATTTTGGTATGTTATGTACTCAGCTTTCAGCCTAATGAACAGGAGATTGTCTTCATCACAGGATCAAGATGGAATTGATACAAAATTGTTGCAACAAAAACAGCTTTTGGAGTTACTCCTTCCTTTCAACTTCCCATCTCTCATTCCAAAGTATTTCTGGATACTTTTTAAAGGACTAGGAAAGGTCATGTTTCTGACGCACTCTGGATTTTGATAGGAGTGGGGTAAAATTAACCTTTCAATTCAAAAGTAAGAGTCTGCAACAGTCTGGATCACAACTCTCAAAAGACCAGTTACATCCTTATTACCTCAGTTCAAATCATTTGATCCAACATTTAATCATGTATGCAGAAAGAAGCTCCTTCAAATTTCCTCATCACCCACAGTAATGAAAAGGAATCACACCAACAATGTTTTGGTCATACACAGGTTTCACATCATCATCAAAACACTAGGAAACTGTCCTTTGTTCCTTCCAACCTGTGAGATGTAAGAGAAAGGGGCTGTATCTCCATTTTGCATTTTCCGAAACTGCCTTTGTGGCTCTTGGACCTAAATGTTATTTTTAGATGTGCCTTGGCTGCACAGTCCTCAGAAGTCTCCAAGTGCAGAGTAGTTATTAAATCAATTGAAGTCAGAAGAAGTAATCTCCCTGAAAAGCTTGGCTTCAGGATCACACATCTACTCTGACTTTGATTTGGAAGTACCTAAGTTGCTGTAAGGCTTAGCACTCAGGAAAATTTATTCTTAAACAAAAGTTCAAATGTGATGAGACACTGAAGCAACTCCTCTGTAACATGGAATTAAAGAGACACAATTGTGGGAAGGAGGAGGAGCAGGCACCAGTCTGTCAAGCATAATAAAAAGCCAAAGCAAGCCAGCATTTGAAGCTAAGAAATCTCTTTCCCACAATTACTAACATACTTAGAGAATCAGTAAAACTACCACTTTTTAAAAAAAAAAACCACATTCCAAACTAAAGATCTCTTGAAAGAAACCTATTATCTAGCCCAGCATTTGAAGCATTTTCAAATGTTGAGCTAGAAAAACTCTGCATTTTTTAATTTTAATTTCATGTCTGTTTGTCACTTCCAGGTGGACCTGTCTGACCATTACAGCAGGGAATGTCACACAGCATGTGTTACAAACATGGTGCAGTCTGATACCCAATTAGTCTTCACATATTTGGAAAAGAAAACTCTAACTCCTTTCAGCTGTGTTGTAGCAAAGCCCTAACCGGAGCCAGAGCAGGTTTTTTTTTGCTGCTACTTTCAGCTCTCACATTGCACATATAGCACAGGACAGGCAATAAATTCTGCCAGCAAACACACAGCCCTCAAAATCCCAGCTGGGCAGCTCCATCCTCCCACCCCATGTAGAGCACAGGAGTCACAGGGTCTGTAAATTCAAGATGCCACCTTGTCCCATTATCAGCCCCCAGCTAACAGCTCCTGCATCTTTCCCCTCTATCCACTGTGCAGCTTGGGAGAAGAGGAGCTCAGCCAAGCGGAACCAGCTTGGGAGATACGGTAAGGCTATCTTATTCCTATAAATTTCCGCTTTAGCTGGGGGGTGTGGAAAAGGTCCAAATATTAATAAATAGTATTACTGTACAATAGATAGTATTTCAAAGGAAAGCCAGGGAAATGCTGTAAGGATAACTCAGATCTGCCCCACGCAGCATCTGGAAACATGACGGAGAAGGACAAAATTCTAAGCTTCCAGGTCTAGACCTGAACCTCAGCCAGGTATGCTCCTCTTCAGTAGACATGAAGCAGTTTCCAGCAAAAGGCATTAAAAATGTGTAACATAGTAGTCTACTTATGCGAATTTTAAATCATACCATCTTGAAGAATGCTTACATCTGTGGCTTTCTGAGTACTTATCACTGCTGTGAAAAACAAAATGGAGAGATAGCAGTCCAAGACCATCAGCTACAACATCAGGTGATCACAACTCTTTCAGATCACCACTTATAAAAGCAAAAAGCCAAGGTCTCTTAGAGTTTTCATAATGCAAACAGGTTTGATTTAGTAGATAGGGGTCACAAAAGTTGTAGCTTTCCTCTGTTCTTATTGTGCATGGAACCAGGCTTTACCATAGCTAAAATAATTTTGCTTTTATGCTTGATGGCACTGAAGAAAGTTGTGCGCTGACAAAGACTTTCTTAAGCAACAAGGTAACAACTTAACCTATGTCAGGGCTAAGGCTGCTCACCCCACTTTTCCCTGTTAATTAGATAAGCTGCAAATAAACAAATACATAGGAAGAGCTCAAAAGACTGGCCTATCCTACAGCTTTTATAAAGCATCCCTCAATACAATTCAGTGATGATGCCAAAACCGTTTTCCTTACAATAAGTATGTATATGAAAGAAACAAAACAAAACAAAAACAAAAACCCCACAACCACCACACTGTGCTATTTGCTGGTAAACGCTCTGTGGATTCAGGGATCCATACAGGACATGCCTGCCTGCATGATTCTCTGTTTTGTCTTTGGAGCTGGAACCCCATTAAATGCTAACTAACCATGACCACTACCAGCTCTCCAGATGCTGCACAATATAGACTAGAAGAATTATTTCCCCTGTACGAGTCACATGATATGAGCAGCATAAATTCACTCTGTAGTTCTTGTGTGTTTTTGTCGTATTATGCTACCTTAAGCATTTTTACTTCTAACCCTTGCATAAAGAACAACAACAAAAAATTTCACAGGAGTTATGCCTTCTGCTTCATGTTTTAAGTAAATCTTCACCCTCTACTAGTTTTCCCAGCAGAGCTAGTCAGTGGAAAAAAGTCTGATATTTTAGGCAGTAGTTGTGGTCTCATGCATATCAAGTTGACTCTAGAGTAATTCAACCAAAATCAAAAGAACCATATTTGTGCTGCTGCTGAATTTGAATTAACAGTAAGGAAGACTGCTGAAAACTGCCTGTCAGAATTTTCCTGCCAAAATTGCTAATGGGAAAGGTAAAAAACCCCAACCAACCAGCTCTGGTTTTCAGATTATGAAGGGGTGAATCTGTAAATCAGAAGCAACCTTCCCTCTCCTCCCTTGTCTTAAATTTAGAGCTACACACAGCTAATATGAAATCAAAGCCCACAAAACATGAAATCTTTATGCTCATTTATTTTTAGAACAGAGATGAAAGATTCTAAAAGCATTATTGTAAACAAAGATGCATCTTCACCCAGAAGCAAGGCAAAAGAGCAAGCACTATGAAGTGCTCTGCAAAGAAAACATTTTAGGGAAATATATCTGGCTTAGGACAGCACTGTGTTTATCATTAAATGTCTGCTCAGGTACTCCCAACAGAACCTCCTGAAATATGGTGTGAACAAATACATAAAGATGAGACTTGCAAAGATTTTAGGGCATTTTTCAGTTGTAATTATCCGCTGAGTTAAAGATACCAGTGAAAACACCAGAGCCAGGAGCTTCCTTTTGTTACAGTTTTAAGATGAAAGAGAAGAATGAAGAGTTAACTCCCCAGGAGAACATGAATGTCCCAAAGGCAGAGCTGCTGTTGCCTGGCAGGATCCTGAGGTGAGCATCTGCCTCTCACTGAGCAAAGAGATGCCTATGTTATATATAGAAAGACATGCTGAGCAGACAGGTGAATTAACTTCCCCTCTACTAGGGCTTCAAATTTCAGGAAGATTTCTGTACCAGTCTAACTGGGGTTCTTGGATTTAGGTTTGTGTGTCAGGCTTTTCACATACAATGAAGCTCCTTCTCTCGCCTTTTAGTGCTAGGGAGCTCTTGAGAAATCAAGGCTACATACTTACAAAATAAGAGGATTTAAACCAGGGATTCAGACACATGCCATCAATCACCAGCAAACAAACATTTGGGTAAAAAGGTGAAGCACTATAATTTATTTCCCCAATGTGATTTCTGGCTAAGGTACCCTGAAGTGGTCATGAATATAAGATGCTTAAATGGCTGTAAAATAATTAATTTTTAAATGTGAAGAATTATTTAAGGATTAATTATTCACAATCCCCTTCCTACCTGCAACCCATTTTTTAATCTGCCATTTTTTCCTTGTCATTCTCAAAACCACTCATATTCCAAGACCACTGCAGCTATTTGATGATACTGTCTTGTCTCTTCACAGCATTAAGAATTAGAAAAAAAGCAGACAGTGTGACAAATTTAACAAGTATTTACAACCAGCTACGCTGGCAACAAACAAACTGCAACTTCTTATCGCAGAGCTCTGGTACCTGAAACACTCCATGGATAAAATTGTATTAAATGCTAGAGCTTAATTCAGTGAGAGAAGGGCTGAGAGCACAATGTTAATTTACATGAACACTGCATTTTGATAATTGCTACATCAGTGTAAAGCTAACACTACAAGTGAGGTCATTGAGCTGAATTCTCACTTAACAGAAATACAAATATCTTGAGGGATGGAAGTGCACAGGTAAGGTAACCAGGCAATCTTGCAGTCGTTTACCAAGCTGTAACAATCGATCCAGGACTCAGGCATTTTGAACACTGCTGGTCTCAGGCTGTATGAAGTTACTTCCATTCTGCTTGTGTCTTGTTTTCGCAGTGTCACCAAAGGGCAAAAAAAGGGCTGATATAGATTTAGGGAGGCAGCCCTGGAAAGACAGTGGTGCCTGAAAGTGGCCATGAGCCAATAGAAAACCTGGATAAGAAACAACCTCCATCCCACTGGAGGCACATCCCATTAAATGGAATTGTTGCACGGAAGTTATATGGAGCAAAAGGGCCACACAGGATTGACCTGAGTTGGCCAGTTTTTGACAGAACAATTTTTTAACTTCTCACCTGCGCAAGCTGACCTGACCCTGCTGCAGCCCATAGAATCATAGCAACTAAATAGAAGAATTATCAGTAAAATAATTCAGTTACAGATAGTTTGGGGATATGAGTAAATTCATTTTAATTTTGGGGGTAAAACAAATCTGTGTTAGCCCATCATCAAGACCACTTGGATCAAAGAAAAAAACTAATTTAAAATTACTTGAATGATGCCAATATTTCATTGATTTCAAGGACAAAATTAGACAATTTGCTTGTATATTCTCTGACAACACATTCTGGATTTCAAGAGTACATCCACTGAGTTTGGAGAGGGAATACCTTATTCTCTGCTTCCTGTGTGAATCGGGCCACACAGAGCCCAGAGAGCACCTGAATATACAGGCCTACCTGGGTGAGCTGTGTAAGCACAGAGGTCATCTGAAGCAAAAGCTAGTAAACCATTCATCACTTGTGTCAGAAAACACAGACTAGAAATACCCAGGCAGCTATATCAACGTGCAAAATCTGCCAGCACTTCCAGGGACAGGCATCTCATTTCCTAAGCCCTGCTCTGCTTTCCTGAGATCTGATCTCAGGCCAGTAGTAAGTAGCCACCCAAGGGGAGGAGGTCTGATCAGCACAAATCTGAATGAGTTACCTACCAGTGTGGTCACAGAGATCAAAACCATTCCGTCAACCAAAACTGACACTGAGTGATACAACCCTTCTTTGCCTTGCAGCTGGCTTAGAGTAACGCACATGGAAAGATTTAAATCTTGTAGCAGCCTAGATGTTTTCCTTGCTTCCATGTTTTAAGCAAGCTTCCTGAACAGCTGCTGAATGGGATCACTCACAATGTTCCTTTCAGGTAGGTTGGCTGCACTGGCGTAGCAAAGCATATATAGAAACAAGCCTGCAACTGCAAAAGATTTCATAAAATCCCCTCTTTTAAAATGGTTGTATCTTTACCAGCATACCCCCTTTTCTAGAAGGAAGAAACCCCCCCCAAACTTTATGTTCATAGAACTATAACAAAGTTATAGAATTAGTATGCCTTGCCAGAAAGTTTTTGCCTATATTTAAATTGCCTTGTTTAACCAAGTGCAGTTTAGTGCAATGAGATACAATCTTTCCATGTGCTCTTGTGGCCCATCAAAATTAGGAAGAAGCACGATCTGATGCATGGCTGTTACACCCTCTGTCCCACCTGGGCTCTGCTATTCAGTGTAATAAAAGCAATGCTGCAAATCTTGAACATGACTGTTAGTAACACCAATACACACATCTTGCTCGAAAGCGATCCATTGATCTACATGAACTCTGTACTGTTCAACTAGTTTCTTCTTCTTCTATCCCTTGCTGAGACATGTTGGAGAGGGCAGGATCCTGCCAGCCTGACTGCCTCCCTGCTCCCTACTCCCGGTGGGGCAGCCTCGATGGCAGAGACTGGGCTTCACTCCCAAGCACCGTGGGATTTCTCCCAGTGCTGATTTCACGTCTCATGGGAGAGAAATATAATGAGAACTGGCTATGAAGCAGTCATTTCCATTTGTAAATGGGACAGCACAAAGGAAGAAATGAGAACAAATTTCCATATGTACAGTCTCTGCTAAACAATCATCTCTGCAAATCTCTCCCCAGCGTGTGGTGCGTGCTGCCTTTACGCGATCAGCCGCACAACCGGAATCATTAATTAATGCAGGCACCGTCGCCTCAGCACAGAGCATCCAATATAACAAAACTGGATCCGATCTGATTCCAGACCACAGTCCACATGCAACCGTGGGGCTGCATAGATTAGTCATTTTACAGGTGAATTTGGGCTAATTATGTGGCATTTCAAGAAGGCCCAGACCGTGATCAAATATCTTTGCTGACAATCACTACACATCAAAACAACAATTTCCCACGCCCTCATTTTTGAGATTAACACACCAAGGTGCCCATTGAAAAGAGCACAGTAGCTACAGAGGCTGGCTGGGCATGGGCAAAACCAGCGTTGAAGAAGGATAGAGTGCAGAGTGTCCACCTCCAGCTAATTTACCCTAATTAGCTGGAGAAGAACCAAAAGATTGCCCTTTTTTAAAAAAATATTTGGGGAGGGCCACAGGGGCACAGGGCATATGGCTCACCTTGCTGAAATAGGCTGTTTTTCTTCATCTGTCACTCCTGATCTTGATAAGGAGAGTAATGCCAATTTCTTTGGCAATAATTAGCATACCAAACATAGAGGACAGAGGGTTCATTTTCTTCCCTTCTCCTTTATTTTCAGTTGGCTCCTCTACTGATTCTACATGAATTATTACTAAAAATCAATGCCTCATGCTAAAGTAAATATTCTGGATGAAATGGAAGAGCTCAAATTTTATGCACGGTCACTGAATGCAGCTGATTTTTGCACAGGAAATGGACATTTAAAGAGAAAAGTATCTATTTGTTTTACTGGTTCTTTTCCCTGCTTGAAAATCTTAAATGCACAATCTGGTTGTCCAGCCACCAAATATATCACCTTAGTAATTCCTTTCAGAAAATCTTTTGAATGGATACTGGCATGTCCAGGACAGATTTTGAAAGTTCTGGTTTTTGGATCAAATTTTCTAGCACAAGTTTTATCACCCTTCACACCTGCTCACGCTGTATTCATTATATGGGTCAAAACTGCTCAGATAACCTCTCTTTCCCCTTTGAAGAATTACTTTGCATTGGGATTTGCCTCAGTGTCCACTTTAGTGCGGAACTGCAAGATAACTATGGATAAAAGACCTTTGTCTGTCCTTCAGTGTTTCAGTGAGTACTGGCCTCAAGTGAAGAGCTCAGCTGCAGTCAAAGTTTGTCATAACAAAGAAGCCTGATTAAATAAGCCAAGTTTACCATTTGGCAGAGTCCTTCAGTCGTTCATAAAAGTCATAGACAATACTTAATGTTTTGATCCGAAACTGTGCTTAAGTCTTTGACTTGCATCCTTGATGACCTTTCAATTACATTTGAATACATTTCAATTACCCAGGCAGAAAAATTACCCTGGCAGATGGACCAAGGTCATTACAATTTACTAACATCTCTACCTTCCCTTTTTCTGAAGTCCCTGTCTATTCCATGGCTTATTTAATAAATATAATAATAAACTATTCTTTTATTCTTCAGAGAGTGATGTAGCTTAAATTTGTTTTAAATCCTAACACAAACTACAACAGATGTTATAATTCTTGGGTAGGGCACTTGAGAAGCTGTGGCACCATTTGTGTCCCCATTTTGATCTGCTACTGGAGGCCTTGAAACACAATAAATGGAAGTACAAAGAAGGCCAAAAGCAGAAGGGTGACTCAAATGCATTGGCATCACTCTAGACAAAGACTATGAAAAACTAAAGTGTTTCAGTGATCAAGTCAATCTCCAGTAGAAAGGAAGAAATGTCACAGGTGGGCTGAGAACCCAACTAGGGAAGAAGCAACAGAAAAGGTAGGAAGCAAGAATCAAACTCACAGATTTGAAAAAAATTATCTCTTCACTAAAAAAGAAGACAGAAGACGCTTCTTCAGTTCATTAGTACTCATCAATACTGATCTAACAGTCCACTTAGAATATGGGCAAAGAATGGGCACTATATGCTACTTAGACAACAAATTATCTTAATCAAGTATGTTATGACAGACTAAAACATTCAAGTACTCTTGTCAAAAAATACTTCTTTTAGAAAAGTAGACTGTAAAAAAGATTCAATAACAATGCATTTTTTAAAATCTGAATTGGTTATTTTTAGTCATAAAAGCAAAGAAAGCCTGTATGTCAACACAAGTAGCTGAGTGTGCCTCAGCACGGACAACAGCTAGCTCATCTTGCCTCATGCCTTTGGTGCAAACATGCATCCCACTCGTGCAGAATGGATACCAAAGGTCATGTGGTGAAAGAGACCCCCCCCAAAATGATCAGTCTGTAATATCAAGTTAGGAATAACTGGGGTGGCCTTTACCAGATAAAAACAGGTCCAGTTTTTTGAGCCTCCTTTCAGAACTAATGATGCCAGTTTTGTTTCAGACTGAAGACTTAAGTTACTGTACAGCAAGGAGTTGTAGGCTTGGCACAGATTGACCAGCAGCTTAATTATATCTGTAATCTCATTAATGCAGAAAAATTTTAATGCCTTCTTCTTGGAGATATAAGTGGACTTAATCTTGTATCTCAATCAGGCTTAACAGAACATTTAATACAAGTGCTGTCAGTAGCCAACTTCTTTGATGAAGGCAGCAGTACATAAAGCTGAACTGAATTATAAATTAAATTACTCCTGCAGAACTCACATGATGGTAGAAAAATTCTGTAAAAACTCTTACGTAAATGTTAACATTTTCAACAAAATAACCACTGGCTTTGATTAATGGCAGTCTAATCAGACTATACATTAATTTGGAATCATCTATGAACTGTCATGGAAGTAATTCGTGTAATCTCAAACCCAGTACAGATTTGTCAAAGTACTACATGTAATACAAGGTCTTGATGTAATTAACTTCAGTGATTAAAACGTTCATAAAGTGTGTGTCCTTGGCCAAGCACAGCAGTGCCATGGTCTCAGTTTCAAGAGAGCTGATGGGTCAGCACTTTTGTAAAACAAGCACAGGAAAGTTACTGCAGGCAGACCTGTGCTACTGGTTTACACTACTGGGCCTTCACCAGAATAAAATCATACATACTTTACATAACAACACAGACAGAGGGAAGATATAGAAAGTGCAAAGTGCAAGCAAGACAAAAAATCCTAAAGCACTCCTTATTTTTTCACTATCATGCTGAAGACTCAGCATTCTAAGAGGTGACGTCTGGGTCTGGGGCAGGTCTTTGTTTTTTCACTTTGTTAACAGCCATGCTCATAGCACCTGCACACCATGCTGTAGCAACAATACATACCACATTTGGTGGGTAGTAATTATATTGGACTATATTCCCAAAGCAAGACGCTCTTCTCTGCAGGAAGCTTCAGCTGGAGGCTCCCTCTGGAGCTGCCCCTGATGCTCAGCTCTTTGCCTCCTTCGGACGCTGTTCTGTGGCTTGTTGGAGTCACTACACAAACACCCTGGGATTTTCCGTAACCTCACATCTTGCACACTCCCTGAGGGAAGAATGGAAGAGAGAGATCCTCTCCCTGCTCCACAGATTAAATTTGGTTTCTATCCAAGTAACTGTTTGAAGTGAATCAGACTTTCCAGTATGGCCCAGAACTGACAGAAATGACATCCTTATAGATGCTTCCAGACTGTCTTTAGCATTCCCTAGGAGGCATCAAGAGCCCAGACCATGTGAAAAACATCTCACTATTTCACATTACCTGAGCAGTGGGCAATAAGGGTGAGGGCAGATTTTCAGATGAAGAAAAAAACTGCACAAAGGAAGATGAGAACATCATAAAGGACACCTAACCTATGCATGACAGGCACATACACTGAGACAGACAATCCTGGAGGGAAAAAAGGGGGATGGAACCAAAAGGGCTATTTCATCTCACAAGATATATTTTGACAATTCTTCTAGACTGTCAAAGCAAGTAAATGCTGACTCTATATCTTAGCTTCTCATGTCCTCATCTCACAACCTTTCATCAGCAATACTGTTACTTAAAAAAGAAGTACGAGACAAGCCTTGTGTGTTCGACTGCAGTGCAGGAGCCAGCTTCAGTGAGAGACAGATCAGCAATGCTTTTTCCAATGAAAAGGAGACACCTTCGGGTTAGTGAGTGATCAGGACTTTTTTAACAAGGACTTGACCTTTCCAAACCTGGCATAGGTCAAACAAATTGAGACATGCCTAGCTCACAGCAACCCTTTCTATATACAATACAGTGGATTTTTCACGCACCGTTGCCACAGAAGACTTTACCGTCAGCTCAAGAAGCACAGAAAACAGTGCACAGAAAGGATCTTCTAACACTACTGTGTCTCTGCTTCGTGACCACTAATTGCTCTTCCTTCTGTGCTTATTGAGCTCCATTCACAAACCCCAAAGAACGTGGTTTCCCAGCAGGGCTATGGAAGAGCACATTACAGGGAGGAATGAATGTGAATTACTACTGACTGACATCAGGCACAAGAGCCAAAATCTGCTCCCAGTTCTGCTACTGACTTGCTATTTCTTCCTATCCCTCTGTTTCCCGTTGCTATTTGTAAAGCAACAGGAATCACAACATTCTTCAAATGTTTAGGCCAAACATATAATACAGGACAACAAGAGGATACACACATCTATTGCCGTATTTTGCTGCTCAGAAACCTGGCAATCTACTGTAACCTTAAAGTGACCAAAGCAGATTCAAATGAAGAGGGAGAAGAAATCTTGCTCGCTCACTCTCTCTTCATAAGTGACAACCAGAAATAAGCCAGGTTTATAAGGACAGGTGTTTTGGGACACTTTTGAGCAATTTTGTCTAATGTGTTGCTAAGTGCAATACAGGTTTTACTGAAATAAAGACAGGTGCTATTTAAATTTTTTTTTCATAAACAGCATCGTGATGTAAAATTTGCATTATCAGGTTAATGCAAATTTAATGTTTAATGCATCATTAAACAGATTAGCTCATACTGTGATGTGCACAGAGTTCCATGATAGTGTCACCATCAGGCTCATTAGAAAGGATGTCATAGAAACAACAGAATCATCTTGCTGCTAACTAGGAAAGGCCTTTAACCATGGTTGCTGCAATTGGGACATTTATGTTCACCATAAAGCCGAAAGTCAGCATCAAATGCTCTAGCAAACCTCTTTGTCCCTTATGGCTAAGCTGCACACAGACAACAGTATAAAAAGGTTCATTCCCTATTCTACATAATTTTTCTGGTTAAAGTTATAAGCATATTCGTGCCATTATATGCTGTTTCAACCTAAAGAAGAGTTTTACTGAAATGGTACAAAGCATGGATTTGTGTGAGGTGTCCTGGTGGTACAGCCTGTGGGCATTCCTGTACCTGCAAAGGTGCTCTCTGCACAGGTATGGCCCCAAGCAGACGAGCTAAGAACACCAAACCAAGCAGCAGCAAGGCAGAAATCCCTTCATGGTTTTAGCCTCTTTGAGAAGTGGTTCTCCAAAGGAATCCCAGACCAACTGGAGACATTCTTTAGGAAGCCATTAGTTCTTGAGAAATGTGGCATCTTCAGGTTATTTTGCATCCCTCAGGGATAACCTCTCCTAAACACATGGACCAGAGTTTAATTACTGTGGCTCTCCCTCCAACCATGGCCTCTTGACCCTTACACCAAAGGGAGCCATTAGTAATTTCCCCCAGGAAGCACTGTCATGCTGCTGTCGAGCATAAAATAGCTTTAGGCTCCTTTAGATTTTTTTGTTTCTTTGCTTTGTTTCTGCAGCATGACCCAGAATAAAAGGTTGGCATTGAACTGTTTATGGGACAAAAGACACAACTGCCACTACACAAGTTGAAGCAGCTCAATAGCTGAAAACAGCAACTTCCGGCAGAGAGTTGATGTGACAAAACTTGGACTCATTTTTGGAGTCAGGTGACAGATCTTCGGCCCAGCACAGAGCAGCAAGTGTATTGAATGCAGACTGTGTAAAATTCAGCGCGCAGCTTCCCCAAATTAGCTTTTTGTGAGACAGCCTCACCGCTTCGAGAAGATTTCTTAAAGACAACACCTTGATGGTGCTTTCTAAGGCTATGAAAGTGTATGTGAAAGAAATAAGGCTGACTGCAGAAAATGGGAGGTTTAACATATCTAGGATAAGCTCCTAAAATTTTCATATGACAAAATAAGGCTCAGATAGAAATCCTTTGGTCTTTGTAGAAAATGAGTTTACCTGACAAAAGAAGATTCAGACATTTAGATCCGGTACTGACAAAACAGTGGGGATTTTGCTACCAGTTGTAAAGGAAATAGGACTGGGTTGCCAGGGTATGATGTTCTTTGTTGTACAGTGGCAACCACTCCCAGCAACTCAGCTGGGAGCTGAGCACTCAATAATTGGAGGGACTTGGCTTGAAAGTAGCTGAAATATTGATGCCTACCTCACCTTGGAAATTCATCATTTGCTTGCAACAATTATTTCAGGACTTCACATCTATGAATACGTGACAGGACCTTCTCTCACAATCCTCCCCTGCCCCACCCTGCAAATTATCCCTCACATCATCCCATCTGAGAAAAGGAGTACATTCAACATTTTAGCAAACAGCAACACTTGAGAATTAAAATTATGTATCTCTCTAGTCAAAAAGCTGGAGTAGAGGACAGAAGAAAAAAACAGAACCTTTTGTCTACTTCAGTGAAAATAAGAAGACACAATTTTGCATAGATCAAAATACTTCCGTAAAATTAATTTGTTTAACAAATAACTACCAGATTTCTGAGAAGTGTTAGTTCTCCTATTGTACCTTTCATGAAAAGCATTTAGAAAACAAAAGGTAACACTTGCATCTGCTCTGAATCTGCCAACTTCACTTGAACGAATTTTACTATAATTTCTCCATCTATCAACTTTCTCACGGCAGCATTTGGTTACCTGGCAGCTGCAGGCTCACCTACCTGCAGAATCCTTCTGGGGAATGGAAACCATCTCACCCTTTTACCACCCCTACTGCTCTTCTCCAGAACATGCCAAGCTCAGGATGGGAGCAGACAAGTAATATGTGCCTCCCAGCAACAGGCAAAGATTTCTTTTCCCCGCAGACCAGAGAGAGAAGAGGACAAAGTGAGAGTCACGTTTCCCCTACAGCCCAGTTCAGCTCTCGGGGAGATGCAGTGGTGCCTGCTCCAGGCTGCACCTCTGCCTAGAGCACAGCACTAACAGGGAAGAGAGAAAGATGCAGAGAAGTCAAAGCATGCACCAGCATTAAGGCTCTGCCCTGCATCCTGACACAGTTTCAGATCAGACTCCATAAATAACTTAAATAGCATTTACATGTCAAAAGAACACAACTGTCCTCATTAACTTCAGGGATTTCTGAGTAAGAAAAGATTGGTCAATTCTCACATGGTGGAAAACCAAACGCTGACAGAGGCAATTGTTCCTCACCTCTGGGGCACAAATCTGAAGTGCTCCTCATACTTCCCTTCTCCTTTTCCTCTTCTCCAACCAAATGTCGAGTCTTGCCTCGAGCCTTTCAAATAAACCTGCCAACCTGGCTGTATGTACTTCAGCCCCACACTTGGGAATGCCTGAAGTGTTTTGTCTGAGTGAGTTCTTCTAGGAATTGGCCTGAGGGAAAGGAGAAATAAAAACTAAAAATAAAGCCCAAAAAGCAAATAGATAATTAATGATCTTATAGCAAGAAATGTGAGGTGCTCCTAACCGTATTTGTAACACATCAATTAAAAAAAATTTTGAGGATTATTATAATACAGAGATGTTAATGTTATTCTTCAGCTTTCTGCTATCACTGTTGGAAAAAACTAAGAGTATGCAATCTTAATTCAGTGTGAGTAAGTGCTCAGGGTTCAAATGTATAGAAATATTTAGGTTAAACATATTCTTTCCAAGTTATTCTGCCTCTCAGTTCTTATTCAGTACCCGCCTTTAAACAGTATGTGGGAAAACTGCTTACAGTTCTCCTTGAGCTCATCCCACTGGAGTAGATTTGAAAGATACGGTGTTTCTAAAAGGTCTGGTAACTTGTTTTCATATGGCAAAAGGGAAGGCTGTCCCAGAATGCCTAATCAGGACTCACTGAGTCAGTGAGATGCATTCAAAGTCTTTCTCTGACTTTCCAGGCCATGTAGGCCAGGAAACTCTCTCTGTAGGCATCTACTCACCTGTACATGGGGTTTTGCCTTAGAAGTTTCAGGTGTTTGAGGAACTTCTGATTTGGAAAAAAAACCCAAAAAAACCAAAACAAAAAATAATTCTTCAAGAACCTAAATCTGCAGCCTCTTTGGAATTTTCTTTATGGCATGAATCAGTCACTGCTTAGGAAACAGCAGTGGGAAGACTGACCAGCCTTGAAAAACCAACCACACACAGTACTGTGAACCCAGCTTTCCCTTCATTCTGTATGCAAAACACACAATTCAGCTAAAAACAACAGAGCGCCTCAGATTTCCTTCTCCAACGTACTCTTGGAAATACCATTAAAACCTAATTTCTGCCCTATGATCTTTCCAATCTCCTTTCCACTTTAAAAGATCTCTGGAGGTGGCAGGAGCAATCACCATCAGACTCTTAAATGAGCAGCTCCAGGCTTTTGTGGTTTTGCTGAAAACAGAAACACATTGACACAAACAGCCCTGGAAACACAGACAGAACTAAAAGACAGCTCATAGCAAAGGAAAAGGGTCTTTTCAGGAATTATCACAAAATTGTGCGAAGCAACTTCTACCCAGGATTGTTTCCCTGAATTTAAATGACAATAATACTGTAAAAGTAAAAATGGAAACTGTACTCTCTGTTCCTGAGAAAAAGAGATGCTTTCTGTTAGTTCTGTGAATTCAGGTATGCATTAGTTCAGCCCCCACCTTGGTAGGCAGAGTCCTCAGTCTGGCACATGGCATGCTGGAGCAGAGCAAGGAAGAGGAGTCCTTCCAGTTTCACATTAGGAGGATTTTTCCTCCATGTGATTTTACATGGTAAGTCCAGATTGTTCATCAGTCACCCACTGACCTTTCCAAAATCCTCTTTAATACTTAATTCTACATTTTATAATTTTAAGCCAAGTCTGTGCAGCAGGAGACCATGTGTGAAGAAGAGAAAACAGAAAGCTTAACAAAAACCAGCCTCCCCATGTCCACCACAAGTCTTAACCCAAAAGATTCAAGACAATAAATGCCCAGCACTTAAATACAGCTCCAACATCAAAGCACTTTACAGACCTCACATACGCTGCAATAAAAGACTCGGGGAGTATAAAATGCTCCTCAGTCAGGACGACCTGTCAGTAATTCTGGTGTAAGTACTCCCTGTAGGAGACTTGCACCAGCTTCCGAGGGCTTACTCCTTATCTCACTGACATCCCTGTAAAAATCTTTCAGACTCTGTACCTAATTGAGCAATTGTTGTGTGCAAAACTTAGCATCATGTGGATGTAGAAAGAGTGTCCAAATGGACAATGAACACATATGATATGTACATCCATTGGCAGAGAGGTGGAGAATCTTAGTGGAATTTGCTTCCACGGTAGATGTGAAGGGGCTTAGAAAGGGGAAAGAGGAGGCGCAGGCACAAGGTGTAATGGAGAGGAAAACTTATACAGAGCAGTGGAAGGAGCTTCAGAGGAGGAGCAGCTCAGACTTAGGATTGGCGATGCCAATGGAGCAAATCCAGCAGGCACCAGCATTTGCTGACGTAAAATGGCGTGACAAAAGGAAGGGTTGGACTCAGGAGCTGGGGACAGCTGGCAAGAGGAAAGACACAGTGCAACACTCAAAGAACTATTCTTTTTAATAGTTGCATCCATGACTGGATGGAGATGAAGGAATTAATTTCAAATTGATTTTTAGCATGCAAATTATGTTTTAATGCATTTTGCCTTTTAAATAAACTTGTTTAAAATTTAATAAGAACCAGTGGTGACTTTTCTGCATACCTGATTTTTTTGGTAATCTATTCAAGTAATTTATATAAGAAATGCTACATTAGTGAATCATGCTGTAAAGTTTAAAAGTTAAAAGATGATGATTTTATACAACTGTAGAAATGGAATAAGTAAGAGCTGTAGCTGTGGATGTCAATTCAAGTTCTACAATAATGCAGAACATAATGCGATAGAAGTATCTGAGTGAACTCTTGTCATGTTCTAAGTACTTTTCTACCAAAAAATACAAGTATTTTTTATTTTGAGAATGAAAGCAAGGAAGTTTTATCTTAAGTAATTTCCAGTTTTTATTTTCTCAGGAAATAGGCAAGAAGATTTTCTTTAAAGTAGCTAAAAGTCAGAAACACAATGTAAATCTGAAATCAGTGCTCTTCCTCTCATCACCTACAGAGTAGGTCCTACAACATAGTAGAGCATCTCTCATACAAGGAACGGCTGGGAGAATTGGGATTATTCAGCCTGGAAAAAAGAAGGCTTTGGGGTGCCCTAATTGTGGCCAGTACTAAGAATGAAGGAGACTATTTACAAGGGCAGAGAGTGACAGGATAAGAGGGAATGGCTTTCAACTGAAAAAGGGCAATTGCTCAATTTTTCTTACAAAAGCAGCTGAAGCTTTTTCATAAAATTATTTCAAAGAGAAGTTCTTTTTCAGTGATGATGTGTAAATATGACAAAATACAACCTGTTTATCCTATCTGTCTTCTAGGAGGTGATATGTGATATTTCTTAATTCACTTATGCAGAGAAATGTCCTGTCTAGTTTGTTTAAAACCCATGATAATATTTTGATTAAACAGCCCAAGAATTGAACATAGTCCTCAGACATCCATAACGTCTAAGAACAAAGCTCCACAATGTTTTTAATCAAACATATTTAAGACTATTTGCTTCAATAACGAGTGGATGTCTGCAATTAATGCTTACTGCATATGTGTTTTTGACCAAACTCATATAATTTAATGCAGCCTCTGCATGAAAACTGCCTTCTAAGAAAAGTTTAGCTAAAAATCTGAAATTTAAGTTCCAAAATCCTGATTACCATGTCAGACAGAAGGTCTGAAGCAAATCTGGAGAATTCTGTTTACAATAAATGGAGGCAGCCAATACATATTACTTCAACCAGTCAATTGTGTGACTGGAATGTGAAACTTCATAGAACACTCTTAGTTAAATTGCCTCACTGAAGAGAAATTACATGGATTTGAAAGGATTATAAAAAGATAAAATATCCCAGTTGTTCTCATTCTCTTAAGGCACTTTTATTAAAATATTTGCTGGAGGCAGGGTTGTCCTGATGCTTAATTTTCACAGACACTTTAGAGCCAGGTATAAGCGTAGAGCTTTTATTGAATGGAAATCGTTAAGTATGGCCGCAAATACAGACAATCAGTATTAGAATTTTTTCTCTTTTTCAGGCATCAAATGAAGGGGCTACTTGTCTTGAAGCTGATTTCTTAAAAATCTATTGTGCAAGTAAAATAATAGATTTTCTGTCTTGTTTGAAGAGCAAGGTATTGTACTGATCACTAGTTATTATGCACTTGCAATGTAAAGGTTCTCATTCATTTAATTAATCTATTTAAACTGTGAGTTTCATTAACACTATTAGAAATGAACTACTGAAAAAACGGTGGGAATAGAAGTGAGAGAGGTACATTCTCTAGGCAAAACTGTGTTGTGAATTTCAATAAGATAAAGGAGAAGAAAAAGAAGCAACTAGATCAAGAATTTTTCTTTCTTTTTTTTCTCATGAGCTTGTGCAAAATCTCATTACCAACTACCAGCTATTTTTGTAGGGAATAAACCAGGGATGCTCTCCAGTTCTTAAAGGAAAAGTCTGCCTGATATTAATCTGTATTACTGGAATGTGATCTCACCACAAACAGCAGTTGAAAGAACAAGACAGAGCTGCTTTCTCATTAGTGGACTCCAAATCAGATGCTGCATCTAATCTGTCATAACAGATTTAATCAGGTGTGTGCACATGTATGCACACACCTGCAAGGGAAGATTTTCTTATAAATCTGAACAGCTAAACTCTAAGAGAGCATTTGACCATGTTTACTAATTTTAAAACATGTCCAGCAAACCTGAAAAGTGAAATAGTCTTGCTCTCCCTTGCTCTCTATATTTTAAAGGAACAACTGTAACAAATGTTTTCTGTATTCATTACTACATTAAGGAAAAAAATTTTCAAGCACTCAACAGCAGGGTGAAGTGGTAAGGCAAGAGACAGGATGAAAGAGATCTTTTTGTTATATTAACCATATTCATTACATATTCAAGAGTATTTTAATAGATGCCAGTCCAAGAGAAATAGCTTCAATTACTTTAATTACTTTTCCTTCAAAACTATATATGAAAATGACAAACAGGAATTATGAAACTGATTTCCATATACTTGCCTCTTAGTCCTCAATGAGTGTGGGTTTTTCTCTCTCTCTCTATTTTCTTTTTCCTTTTGGTTTTATTTTTTTATTAAATCTACAGCATGGAACATATTGTGCTGAAAAGAGCTATCATTCTTCTACTTCACTGTCAGGAATACTGCATTCTGGTAAAACCAACAGATTAAACAGTGAACTGCCAATTCATTCTCCAGCTATGGCTCTTGTTCACCTGCTGGCAAGTTAATGAATTAGTGTATATATATATTTTCTAGGGAATTCCTGCTTTTAACTGAGACATTTCTTAACCTCAAAAAATATAAAATCAAAACAGGAAGACATTGCTGAAGGAATTTTTCCCCTATTTTTCCCCTCAATGCCTTTCCTCTCTACATCTGTATATTTTCAGTCTTTTCTGTGATAATTATACGAAACCTTTTCATATATAAATACACCAAGCTTTGATTACAATTCAGAGAAATGGATCTCATTATTAAACAAAAATACACCATGTAGAGTTTTGGGTTTTTTTAAAATATCCTACTTCTGAATATCCTGCCTGCATGCTTGTGGGATGAACAAGCCAAGGAAGCTGTTCAACACCCTTTGCCAAGACATTCTAATAAGAAAGGCAGCAGTCAGCATAGTGCAGTTGCCCTTACACACAAAAACGTTTCTGCTGCATCCAAAAAAAAAAAAAAAAAGAGTTTTTAGCAACAGTTTTCAGTGTGCTGCTTCTTTCTGGTGAAGGAAAACTGCACTTTGATGCCAGTTAGCTGCACAATGCTGACGAGTGTGACGATTCATCAAAGGGGTCTGGAGGGCAGCTGAGGGCTGCAGCAGCACCATCCGACTGATTTTGTCCCCCATATGCACTACTGAGTGATCACAGCTCCTCTGCTTTTAAAGGTCTGGCCAGCTTTGCAGCATCCCCGAGCTCTTTGTTTCTCCGAAAGCCTGACTCCCTCGTGCACATCCCGCTCCCCAGCAGGCACAGCTCTGGCTGCTGCTGGGTGACCTGGGGCAGGCTGCAGCCAGCCACGCTGCCAAATGCACTGAGGGACAGACACTGCTCGTGCTCTTTCCTTGCACATGCACCAGATGCCAGCATGAACTTACTGACCAGGGCACCACTTGGTTTTTGGCATTTTGAAGCTATTATTAAACTGAGGCTGCTCTGGAGATGGGGACAACAGCTGCCTCTGAGAAGCATTACCACTTCCTGTTTTAATTAAATATTTGTATGCAGACAGCAACAGAAGAACACATCTGTCTGCCAGAAAATTAGCAAAGTGAGGATAACAAGATGTAAGAATCAGAGAAAGTGCAGTGAGCTTCAGCCCTGCTGAAATCCTTCCTCATCAGATAATTGTTTAATGCCTTAAGCAGGTAAGAATTCATCCAGCTCCTTGAGTCAGAGCTGGAGGCACTGAGTGGAAACACCAGCCACACACATAATTTCCAAACAGTAATGAGATAGTAAGAAACAATTTATAAACAGATATATTTATATTACCCTATATACCTATAACTGGACCAATGTCTAATCTTATGTCTTCTACAGAGCTACTAGAAATTGGTACATTTTTGCTACAGACTGAATACAACCAGGAATAAAACACTGAATTGGTTGCCAATGGTTTAAGAGGCAAAGACTGCTGAAGGACTGCAATCAACTTGCAACCTTGCAGGTGACCTGTTGGTTTTGCAGTCTGCTGTCTCCATCCAGGACTTCTAATTCTTTGCAATCCTGACTGAGCTTCTCTCCCTTTGAAGAATCTGATGTTGAACTTACGGGAGAAAACATTCAAACTTAACATGCGCAAGTATGGTTCAGTAGGCGATCACTGAAATGTCCTGGTGTTCTACTCAAGGTATTCAGTTACTAGTAATGAGCTAAGAACTTTCCTCACCCAAAATATACTCTCACACTGAGGCCGCAACTCTAGACAGGGAGAGCCTAATTTATACAAACCATCTGTGTGTGGTCTCTCATTAAAAAAAAATCCCAGTGAAACAGAACCTTTTACCATTTCCTACATCACAGTAAAAAAGTAATCCCTGCCCCTAAATTTTTGTTTTGAAATGCAAGCTAAGATTTTATTTTCCAATTAAAAAAATTCAAGTCTAAATGAAATATAAATCCAAAGCAAACACACCTCCCTGGACCCTATCTGCCAGGTGAGGAAAAGTAACTGCTTTTTGACTGGTTTTAACCCATATTATGACAGAAAATTTTCTGGAGACTCAATACCTCCCCAAGACAAGAAAACACTTCCTCTCCTGCTCCAGTTTCCAAGAAAGACTTTGCTGGATTAGCACAAATCCAACACAGGACACTGGACACTAATTGTCCATTTGAAGTGAAAGAGTGCCCATTGCCTCTCAGGAGGAAGGGAATTCCAGGCTGTTAGCTCCTAACTGCTATAAACCTTGCAGTTTGCACCCTGGCCAAAGCATCTGCCATTGCTGTGAAGGCGCCTCCAAGAAGCCAAGCAGTTGGTGCTCACCAAAGCAGAGAGAATGAAGTTTTGCAACTGTCCTATCTGATTGATCATGCAGCTCTTTCACTGCTGTTCCTTACTCTCTCCTCCTACATTGCAGCCCCAGTAGAGAAGCTTTTGCAGAACTCACTTCCATCAAGCAGATAAATAAACCTGACAAGCTTTTAGAAGCAACCTGTTGGCACTGTCCTTGCATTAGCAGACTACCATGAAGAAATGTCCTCAAGCTTTTAAAGATGAACTAAAAAGTGCCTCTTCAAAGAACTAAGCAGTTCAAATGCAAAAATTTCATTACTGCTTAGTGATGCTCACAATGCTGTGCATTAAGTAAGCATGAACTGAGAAAGGCCTTCAATATGCAGCTGTGCCCTTTCTACTCCGTGCCCCAGCAGAAGCTTGGGAGTGAGTATTGCTCACTAAGGACTGAAAATCCTTTAAGTTCTTTTACATGTCTCTAGCAGCAAAAAGAAACTTTACACAACAGATGTAGAGTGTTGTAGCTTTAACAGGTCTTTTGTATTTACACACCTTTAAACTCTAGGACCGTATTTGCAGTGGGGATAACACCTAGAACTTGCTCCCACAAGCTGCAGTGCAGCGAAAGAAAACAGGAACGAGGCAATGCCCTGACTCCCAGCTTTTCCTCAGTTTCAGACCGTGAGGCAGCCTGACTGCGGTGCCTGTATGAGCAATCACCTGTGTGCACACTGAGCGAGCTCTGGTGAGCAGGTGGGCTCATCAGCACATTAGGGAATTGCTGATGCAGTGCATTGTTAAAGTATGGGCCCAGTGCTGCCATCCGCAAGCAGGATGTGCGTGCGCCATCAATGCGCTCATCGCCCCGAGCTTTTCTCATTCCTGTCTTGAAGATGCACTTTGATCACCTTAACAGAAGAGCTGACCTTAAGAGAAAACAAGAACAGAAACTGCTAAGAAGGACAGCCACAGGCACGGAACAGCTTCCTGTGCAGCAGCGTTACTCATAGCCAGCTGCTTATGATGAGCATCCGCACTCTCATCAGCTTGTAAGTCAGCAGCACCTGCTCCCCATCGTCTTCCTGGAGGACACACACACAGCAGCGCCGTGCTCAGCAGCCCTCCCCAGCACCCAGCTGTTTGTGGCAGGACCTAGCCCACAGGATATGCATGGCATGTCAGCCTCCTGTCCTGCTGAACACAAGCCTACCTTGTACTGCTGCCTGTACTGTGCGTTTGGCATATGTGCAGGAGACACTGAACCTCCCCGGAGCGTCACATCTGAACAGAAGCAGATTTGAGCAGAATTAGTTAAAAAAACTTCGAGGATATTTTCGAAGCTTTTAGTTTTTAAGGATTTAGTAGGCAATACTTTAATCTCTGTGTAGTCCTGAATTGTTGTTTCTTTTTAAGCACATATCAACAGAGGCGCATACACAGAAACCACATACTACTCTGCTATTAGCCCAAATTTCTCTTACTTTGATTGTAAGACCAGGTTATACTAGTGTACCTGGTGTTCAGCTGAAGAAAATGAGAATAACTTAAGAACCCCATGTAGGATTTCCACACAATAATAATTCATGTGCACATTACAGTTCTTAGGGAGCGCATTGCTCCATACATCAGTGGTTGCAATTCCTATAGATGTGACAGATAACACATTTACTGTACTTTCTGAATACCACCAGTGATTAACTATTCATCCTGTAAAGTTACAATAAACCTAATGTCCTGTTGCTTGTTAATTATCAGCTCAACAAGCCATTTAAGCAGCGAAGAAACTCACAGCAAGCTGTTTCCTGCCATCCTGCATATTTGCTGTAACAAATGGCACATCGAACAAACCAGGCAGGATTTCTGAATGAGCATTGTTTGAAACACACCCCTGCATCTAATTCAGGCATATTTGTTCTGGCACTTTCACCACAGGAAGCAGGATTGTCTGAGGAGGTCATTTTAGGTGATTGAAAGAAACTCTCCCATACCTGCACAGCTCTCTCCAAAGTAACTCCCTGTCTTTGGGAGCTTAGCCCCCAATATCTAAGAAAAATTACTTTGCCTTTTAATGGGAACTGACTCCAGTGGATGTTTCTGCATTTCATAGTGGAAATACTGATCTTGCAATTTTTTGAAAGCAATTTAGTATTTGCCTGTCTACATTGGAGACCACTGTTTTAGGTGACATCCCTGGAAACCGTGAAAATTTCTCTCATTCCCGTCACCCAACCTTTTAATTCTAAGCACAGCAGCACAAACTAGGTATCTACCCTCCTGACCTGTGAACAGTCAGATATTCATGTTCCTTGACCTAAACCACACTTGCTCAAACGTTAAATTGATCTCAAATAACTCCTGCCCTCTTAGCTTTGTTTCAATGTTGCCCTGCAGAATTTGAGTACTTTGAAGAGGAAAACCCAAACAGGCAATCCGTGTCTTCTTTCTAGCTCTGCAGCAGTCAGACCAGGGAGCAGAAACCTTCCAAGAACTCATTGTTTCCTCTTCCGTGAAATTAAAGGTGAAAATTTTCCATTTCACCATAGATAGCAAAAATTTCTACACAAACTGAAGTTTTGTGTCCTTGATGTAGAGTTGATGGGGCTTTGAGCAACCTGGTCTAGTGGAAAGCGTCCCTGCCCACGGCAGAGGGTTTGGAACGGACATTAAAGACCATCTAGTTCCAAACCATTCTATGATTCTACGAAACCTACGACATGAACATCACACTTTAGGAAGTCCCATATGCTGTGGACCATACAGATTGCTGTTCCTGGAAGAATTCCAATTTACTATCAGTCCCATTCACTTCTGACAGCTCCAATCTGATTTTTGGCTTGGAGTCTATAGGAAAGAATGGCAATGATCACAAACAGTGATAATGTATATCACAAAGAGCAGACCTCACTATCATTCCCACTTTTGTGGCAGCACAGCAGTGTTTTGACTTGTCCCATTTACAACAGCAGTCTGTAGATCAGCCCCAAAGTTTCCTTTTCTATCCAAAAAGGCTAAATGTGTGGTGTCAGGCTTGCAACAGCTTCCTCACTGCTCCAGTGAGGGCTTCCTAACTTCTCATTTCTAGGGATTAGGGAACTTATGCTCTGCAGCACAGAGAACTCCTTGGATACCATTAGCAATTGGAGAAAATGAAAACTGGAGGTTCTTTTCCTCTACCTCTTTAAGTCCATTGGGATTTAAATACTGGGAACTACACCCTGAAGACAACACAACAGAGTTTTTTCTGCTTTCACAGATGTGGTCTTTACTTTACATGCTCTCTACCGAGCATGAGATCAAGCTAAGTAGATCAGAATCGACTTAAACTCAACAGCTTTTCTTGATTCATGTAAGACTTCACTCCAAGAATAGACATCTGGCACAAGCTTTGGATATTGGGATGTCATGTTTACTTATTTCTTTCCTTTGAATTCACATAGATACACAGATATGGATGTGGCATGACAATTTTTTTACAACCCCATTTATTTATTTAGTGCATTCGCTTCCCATCATTTGCTACTGCTGTTTAAAGTACTTGACCTCAAGGAGAACTTTACTAGAACCCAACAACATAACATATGGTCACATTTGCAGCACTGCACACAGACTACTTTGACAAAAGAGAAGAGTCATCACAAGGTATAAAAAGCACAGGTTCAGAAGGTGAGTTTTGTTATGCATGTATGAAAATCTGGGAGGCTTTTTTTTTTTTTAATACAGCCTATCCAGAGCATTTTACACAGAATGATTGACACAACCACATCAGGCATTTTCAAAAAGGAGAACGCTGTATCTAGGTTTAAAATGGACAGAAAGGAGGAACCTAGGAATTACTGAACTGTCAGCCTCACCTCTGTGCCTGGAAAGATCCTATAACAGATCCTCCCAGAAGCTCTGCTAAAGCACTTGGAGGACAAGAAGGTGATTCAAAACAGCGGGCACATCTTCACCAAGGGCAAGTCCTGCCTGACCAGCCTAGTGGCCTTCTGTGGTAGAGTCACTATGACAGTGGACAAGGTAAGAGTTACAGATGTCATTTATCTGGACATCATGAAACGACCAGATCAAAAAACCCAAAACATTTTTGGAAAAGCAAAATTTGCAGGTCATAATTGTCCTAGGAAAAAAAAAACCAAAAACAACCCAAAACCAAATCCAAAACAAAGAAACCCCACTGCTCTTAAAATAGCACTAAGAATTTAAAAAAAAAAAAAAAAAAAAAAAAGAACAATGAAAAATGAAAAAACCTCACT